>KE504705.1:1395526-1423253 GCA_000441515.1 Elaeis oleifera
TTTATTTTTTTTATTATTTTTATTATTTTTTTTGAGAATTAATAATTAAAATCGACATTTCGAATGGTATTTTTGAAAACGTCATTTAGAACGGCATGTTCAAAAATGTCATTTCAAATGACGTTTTAAAAAATATCATTTGAATCGATGATTTATTTTTTTTTTCATCGTCTACATGAAAATTGAGAAAAAAAAATGGATGACGTAGCCATCATAAAACGTCGTTAAAAATGACGTTTTATTTATTTACATCATTTTAATAATAATTAAAATTAATTATTTTTATAAATATATATTTTTTAAATTAATTAAGTAAAGCACTCCTGAACCCAACTGATTCTCTGCTGCTTTCTTCGAACACCCGTCCTTTCCATCATCCCTTTCAAATCAATCACTCTCTTCCAACTTTCCCCCTATCACCATAAGCCCTCAACAGCATCGAGTAGGTAGCTGGATGATCCTTCTCCAATCCTTCGATTGGTTCAGCAGCAGAACCGTGATTCAGACTCTAGCGCAATCCACTTCCTCTGATCGGTGGTTCCTAGACGACCATCTCACGCTCAACTGGCTTTACTTTATCAGCCTCTCTGGGCCTGCGCTACCCAATAGGTCCACCTTGCACCCAGAATACTCCATCTTCGCTTGATCTTGAACTGCCTCTGCACCGAGTCGAGGTACCTTTCCCTTCCTCTGAGCGGGTTTGAACAACATCCTCTTTCATCATTTCAAATGCTTCTAGTGCTTTTCTGGAGAGACCATGCCTCGTGTTGCATCGATCATGGAGTTAATTGTGAAGCAAGTTTTGGAGAAGTTGCCAAACCTCGGGTTTCATTGTGCTTCCATGCATACCTGCAGAATATGATATTAACAATACGGCTAGATTTAGAGGAATGAAATGGAGGTTGGGAAATGCCCAACCTTACCACTTAACCATCAAATATTTCCGCAATTTGAAGATGCTTGCTGAGGGATTGCAGCACATGACCACCCTTCAAGAGATGAAGTTGATTTATGTGCCCTAAGAATCAGTGACAGGCAATACATCCCCACCATCATCTCTCTCTTCTTCGTTTCCTCCCCTTGTTGCTTGTTATTCTCTACTTCTCCACCTCTCAAACTTCTACTAACAAATAATCTCCTCCTACAATTTTGATACACTCAAAGCTTGTAATTATAGCATGCCACATGCTTGACATAATATTATGCAGAGTATTACGATTTGCAGAGATTTATTCTGGGACCATACGAAATCTCAATAGCTCAAAATGTCATTTTATGCAACCATGGTGCATACAATATGAAAGCTTGTATGCACCATGATTGCATAGAATGCCGTTTTGAGCTATTAAGATTTTTATATCATTCCGGAAGAAGGCTTCGCAAATCATGATACTCCGCATTATATAATGTCCAGCATGTGCCATGCTACAACCACATGCTTTGAGAGAGTATTCAATCTTATAAAAGTTTATTCAGTTAGCATATCTTGACCGTTGAGAAACAGAGAATAACTCAGGAAGCATCTTCAAATCCCAGCAATGCTCAATGGTCAAGTGGGTGAGGCTGGGCATCGCCCCAACCTCCACTCTCCATTCCTCAGAATCTAGAAGTCCTGTCCATACCAAGTATTGCAGCCAAGAAAAGCCACCAGTCGGAGAACAGGACAAGCTCCTCGCTGCATACGCATGGAAGCGCAATGAAAGAAGCCTGTGGTTTGGCAGCTTCTCCAGCACTGGCTTGATAATTAAACAGTCAATTCCCACCAAACTTCACCGGCAATGGAGGAATGTGGTTTCTCAAGATGCAAATGAACGTTCCTAGAATTCCCACTAAACCCCACAAGGGACCTCCATAAGATCATATCAAATGGTAGTCCGGACTTGAAAAGCTGTGCATGGACTTGTTGGCCTGCAAGAAGTGAACAACACCGAGCACAGCCACCGAGTGTTGCAGAGGATCTGAATTGGCGAGGCTTGGTTCTGAAGCATCCATGCATTGCAATCAACAGACTGCGCACTGTGCTCATACCCTTTGATCATTGAAGTCCATGCAACCATGTTCCTCTCGGACATGCCATCAAAGCACTGCTTGGCATCTTCAGGGTTGCCCTTACGGATGTAGCCATTGATCGTTGCGGTCCACGCTGCAACATTCCTCACTGGCATTGCCTCAATGACACACCCAACCTCCATGTAAAAGATGACCGTGTTCATTATGACTTAATGTGTGACTATCACGTCTGCTCATACTATTTGCAGAATAAAGTATTATTTCTACAGTGGAGTTAGCAGTATTTTGCCTACACGTGAATAAAGTATTATTTCTACAGTGGAGTTAGCAGTATTTTGCCTACACGTGTGCAGCAACTTTAGTGCTTAATTCACTTTGCGATCGGTGCTGAAAATCTTTCAAATTTAACCCATTATTCTGTCCTTTTGCTCAAGGTTTTGTAGACACCAGCCTTTATGTAGTAGTAGTTAAAAGTTGTGATATCAAGGATAGACAAAGGATTGACAATCTTGACTCTTTATAAATAAACATAAGGGACATGTTGACGGTGACTTTGTCAAAATAATGCTGTTATTTGTAGTTTTCATGAATTATTACCTCTTAAAATGGTTAATAACAGCCATTCTATTTATAAAAGTCATAATATTTTTCAACAAAAAGATATACAATCAGAAAGGTTGTAATGTGCAATAGCAGCAAACATAGGATGCCATTGTAACAAGATACAAGCACCACTGAAACCATAGTCTGAAGGCGCAGAGTTAGATTGAAACTATGAAAAGCTCATATAGAAAATAATACACTCGTATCATAATGCGAATCATCCATATCAATTTAAAACATTTCAAGTCACATTTAATAGAAGTTATATAGATTAGCTAAAGCATTTAAGACAACCCACACCTTGTTTAAATAACAATATTACCCATATTTGTATCTTGGATCAAATACTGTAAATACTTTTTTCTTATTCCAGCCATTTGCTGATGCACATTGATGCATGTATTTCTAGTCATCTGGTTCAAACGTACAAAAACTTTATCACAGAAGAAAACTGAACAAGAGCAGCAATACACTAAGATAAATGGACTACCTAGCTATCTTCTCAGCCTTTAATGTTTTCACTTTTCTACTCACACCATCATTTCTATCATCCTGGTCATCCTTGCCAACAATAATAATATTATCACCTCATCAACATCATCACTGTCAGCATCACCAGCTACTTCCAACTCACCTCATCATCCCAGTCTTCCCCTTCACCATCAAACTCATCATCTTCATATTCCTCATCCAGCATGCCCTGTTGAGCATGTATGGTGTGGTACTCCGGTGGTGGAGGACAGTCCTCTGTGATTGCCTCATCACGCTTGATCACGAGATGCCGAATGATCCGTTCATCTTTGTCCAGCATGCTCTTGAAGTCATTGATTAATTTGGCTTCTAGCTCAAAGTTCATCAAAATATAGTTGGCATTCTTTGCTTTCCTTATTTTATAAGCAAGTCGCCTAAGGCCCCAATTGTTCAGCCTCCAAATCCTTCCTTTTCTCTCCCTGATAAAATCTGCAACGGTGGAGCAAGAAAGACCAACACATGGTTAGAGAAAGTTACACACTAACAGGTAAATATTGCCTGGCATAAGCCGTTACATTAGAAAATGGGTAGTCAGCAATGCATAATTTGTTGCTAAGTAGTCCAATGAAATAATCCATCAACCATTAGATAAAGAATTCCAAATGCAAAACTTTTCCTTCACCACTTATTTCATACTTTTGTGGAAATAAAAGTTGTGGCATGAATAATTGAAATGATACCAACAATTTTATTCTTTCCGGTCCAAAGTTGACAAAAAAGATGCACATCAGGTAATGCCACAAGTTTTAGAAGGAAGGAAGAGATTAGAAGACACTTTCCTGTGCCAATGATAAGCATCCTCATAGAAGGACATGAAGCATGCTATATAGACGTACACATGGAGGTGGTTTCTGCCTACAAGAATCACTCGTCACAAACTCCATAGGCCATCTAGTTAGAGTAAGCTGGGCATGCATCAAGCAGGATGGGGTGTCGTTCATGCAGCAACTAGGTGGCTTTAGCCTACATATGCATGCAAATATAAGCACAGTTCTGAGGACATTGAAGTGTAGTCAAAATGGTGATCATGCCAATCTTGAATTGAAGATGACATAGTAGACTCGAAAGGTCTGACAGTTTACTATTCAATTTGGAGCTTGATCCTTATATGGCTTGACTCACTGAAAGGTTTGACATTTCCTTCCAATGTTCTACCAGAAAGCTAGAGGAAATCACGCTAGAGATTCCTTTACCTCTCCAACGAAAAATGGACAAAGCACATGGTAGGTAGCCACAAATGTCCCACATGAAGATGAACTAAAGAGAAAGCATGCTTGAATCTTCAGTTTGTCAGAGCCTCCTACAAGTGGTAACCCAGGAAGATATACCAGGGTTGTCAGATCCAGTAAGCATTTTAAGCCCATTATCTAACCATCCTCTACTAGGTTATTGAATGTCCTTGAGGCAGACATTCAAAAAGCCTCTTTGATCCATTATATCTAACGCTCTCGTAAGATCCAGATTTACCCTAATTAGAAGGCAAAAAGCTCATTCACCTGCAGAAAGGCCATCTGAGTTCCTTAAATTATACGTCCTAATTCCCTACACTCAAAAGCAGTGCAAATTCTTTAACACACTGTTTTTGCAGAAGCCATGAGGAAAAAGAAGCAGAACAAGGTTTTGACTGACTCTCTTAGATTACCCTAATTCTGTCAAGTTAATTCTAGAGCATCACTAATTAGATTACCTGAGTCAATCACTCAAGAACAACCCCACAAAGTTCAAACCTAGAACCTTATCCCAAATAAGTGCTGCAACCACTGGGCTATAGGTCAGTCTGTGTCAAAGAAGATGAGAGTTCACCAGGCTTTAGCTTTGTCATACTAAGTGAATTATGAATCCTTTTTATCCTATTCCACTTTTAATATGGTTGTTGACATCATACATATAATCAAACAAAGAAACTTGTTATCAAGTATCAGTCTTTATGAAAGCAGAAGCACAAAAAGCAGAGTTCACAATTAAGGTTTAGCTATAAGTCCACCAAACACAGAAATGAAACAACGTAAGACGTTATGTCATCATTCCTGTCATCTTAGTGCCTATCTTTTACGATAATAAAATGGTCAAAATTATGTGCCTATTAACATGGAAATGCAGAGAATAAATCAAAAGAGAAATCAACTAGTCCAGAAAGCACCTTGCACTTTTGATATGACACTTTCAACCTCATCCACATGGTCTTCATGAATTAAATAAACCACCTCATAATGACGCACTGCCAAGAAAGAAACATAAGCATATAGCAAGAAAAATTGGATATATACAGGTCTACATAAGTATCTGAAGTGAATCCATGAATAGGTTTCATCATTGTTACTTTCATAAATTATATCAAGAAAAGGACAACTTTCAAAACAAACCTTATACTCCCAATAGTACACTATGCATACTATGTCAGAGAACTAATTAGGACAAAAGATCTAGATACTGCATCATTTCTCCAAAATAAGTTTATACTGTTTATGCCTCTTAAGGAGGAAAAAGTGGATTAAAATGTTTTAAATGTTTATAGGAACAACTGTGTATAGGTAAGTATAGAAAAGCATGCGGGCAGTGAAAAGTGACAGAATTTGCTACCCTTTTGCAAGGTGGTCAAGGACAAAAGAGACAACATATAGACCTAAAGGAGATGATGGAACATGAGAAAACACTCTATAAGCAAGTGTAAAAAATGATAGAAATAGAGAATCACATGATCTGGCAACATTATTATAAGAAGCATCTACCTGTAACAACATACATGCTGCGATCTTATTGTACACACAATACTTGTCTTTGATAACCTTCTTAAAGACTTCGTCTTTCTCTTTTTCGGGCCCTTGACAACATTACCCAAGGGACACTGCTAGAAGTCTTCTATCCCTCAAAGGCAGATGATTTAATATAATTAGCCTCCCTACACACTGACAGAAAAGCGACAAGCTAACCTCTTCATAAAAACCTCCCTAAGAACCATACCAGAGAAACAAATGAGACACTAATCTTCCTCAAATCCACACTTGATATTGACATGAAATGTGCTTATTAAATAAAATCCAAATGAATGTCTCAATTTTATGAGGCACTAAACATACCATTCAGGAGAGATGCTCCAACCACCAACTGTTAACAAGAGAACCAAATAGTATCAGCTCCCTCTAACTGAATCATTCCCTAGCACCAACCACTTTAGCACCTGCCACAAAACATTTTCTCCTGAGCGAGGGCTCATAGATACTGGTAATAATCCACAAGATTTATTCTCCATATCACAGCTATAATGGAAACCAAAAACCCACCATCCTCCACTCTCATCTTTGCACCCAAAGAATATGCACTACCTAAGAACCTAATTGCACCTATTACCACCTACACATGGAAGCTGTGTCTCCCAATACAATAGGCTATTCAACAATTGTAAAAGTAATACTATATCTAACTAGAAGCAAAATTAGGTTTTCCTCCACCATACCTTCAACTAAACACATATTTTTATACTATACCGACACATTCACAGATGATCACATTTTAAAGTGTTTCCTCCACCATACCTTCAACTAAACACATATTTTTATTATTAGCCCTCTCAACTTCAGGAAAATTCTTTTATTGTGTGTTTGGATCAAGTATTCAAGTGTGATCATCCATGCTGATCATGATCTGACTGCAGTTATTGGGTTGTTTCTTCCCAGCACATCAATTTTCACATATATCGAGACCAAAACTACCATCCACAACTATAGAAGTTTTCCTCCACAATACCTTCAACTAGAACACATCTTTTTATCATTAACCCTCTCAATTCCAGGATTTTTTTTTCATAGTGTGTTCAAGTATGCAAGTGTGATCATCCAGGATAATCATGATCTCACTGCAGTTGTTAGCATGTTTCTTCTCTGCACATCCATTTTCACATATATCGAGATCAACACTATCATCTATAACTACATTACTAGATCATCATAAATCACTGCATATTCAGCTCAGCAAAGGAACCCCATATAGCACCCATCACCTCCCTCCTCTGTCTGTTAATTCCATGTTTACTTGGTTCTGTTAAATCTCGTTGGTCCAAACCAACTTTGCATAGGGTTCTGTAATATTTGTTTAATAGAAGGCTCAACCTTGCTGAAACCCATATATGCAATTCCTGCTTGGAGAGTGCTGGTGATCTGCTACAATCCACCATAAGATGAACCAATGAGTTTTCAAATCTCACCTCCCTGTTCTGTCCCTAAAGAACAACAACAACAAGAATTGCTACCAATTTATAGACAATCTAGCATCCAAGCACGTAGTCATTTACAAAGTCATTGGCTTATAATGATATCAGAAGTGGATGCAACTCCAGTTAGATTATTAGTTTACAGGGTGCTACCACGAGGTGGCTGGATGTGGCTTCCATAGATGTGCTACCTACTCAAAATGTTAGAAATTGCTGGCTGGCCCTGGTATTTGACTCCAGTTAGAAAACTTTGCAGTATGGTGCACATATATAGAAGATACTATGCTCAGCTTTTCCACTATAAGTCGGCCAATCTTCACTTTGGCTTTTGCTTTGTAAGCCCTATTTTCCACGCTCTATACTTCTGGTTTGTTGTATACTTCTGGTTTGTTGTATGATAGTTTTGGCAATGAGGTTCCATTCTAATGTTCCAAGGGAAAAGAAAGAAAACAGCAAAAGATATATAAGACTAGCACAGGATCCTGCTAGGTCAGAGTGGACATCCACTAAACTTGTTATGTCTGAGATATCGGTCCCCTCAGCAAGTAATATAAAAAAATACTTGCTGATGCCAATAAATTTCATTCTTTTGAGCCAACCGCATCTATAGAGTTATATAAATATGACTAAATAAATTTTAAGAAAAGGAAGGATTGTGATGTGTTTACCTCTTTCAACGTTTAAATCACTCTCTAGCTGAAGCTTGAGAAACTCATAGAGCTTTTCTGCAAATCACAATGGCATTACTTTCTGCTATTAAGATCAGTGATGCAATTTATCAAGAATACATAAATTTACCATAGCAAAAGCAGATTAAAATTGGTGCTGAAGATTCCAAGTACCTTCTTCAGCATCTGCAAATTCAGGTAAAACTCTACCATCTTCCTTTACTGTTTTCTGTAAGTAATAGAAACAAGAAACACCTACTTAGCTCAAAGGTTTTATTTAGAACTTAAAGCATTCCAGTGGCCATAACAAGCATTCGGTAATACCAGCTGGTCTCCTATAAATTTATGAAAAGTTGATTCCTAATGATTATAAATGAAGTGAAGCGATCTACCCATTAAACTTTTCAAGAAATCAACAAACAAACCAAGCGAAAATGAATTGACCACAGAACTCCAACATCCAACCAAAAAAAGAACAGTTTCCTAATCAATAACGAAAAAAAAACTCAAAGCACCCATATCAAGTACATACAATCTTTTCTTCTAAAAGAAATAACTAATGACACCAGCACCAGCAAAGGGTAAAAAATCCAATCGGATGTTATGAATTCTCTCCAAAATCGCACCTTTTTAACTCCTCCAGTGTCCAAAACCAGAATAAGCTGGGAAACGAAGGAAGTACAGGAGGCAAGGAAGGGACAAAAAAAAAAAAAAGAAAAAGACTCAACTTCAAACGTTATCCTCATCAAAAGCTTCAGAGAAAAGAAATCCGAAATCACTAAAATTCCGATATTCTTAGGTACACTAAAGTGAAATAACATAAATAAATTAATAAAGAGTTCGTAGCTCCAAATTGTAACCCATCTCATCGACCAACCCAAAAAAAGAGAACCAGAGAACATAAGAAAACGACAAGTTCTTGCCAAGATAGCACCTTTTGAAGAAGGATGGCTTCAGGGAACGGCCCGGTGGCCTCGTCCGGCTTAGGAACGAAGCTGTGGGAATCGGGCTTCTCTTTTCTCTTCTTAGCCCCTGCGACCACCAGCCTTCCCCTCTCGGCGGAGAGCTTCTCCTGATAAGAGAATCCATTAGAGGGGAGCGACCACCACTGAGTTAACCAGAGCCTCTGGGGACATTGGAAGACTAGGGTTCGTAGAAGAGAACGGGAAGAATTGGAGGAGGAGGAAGCCAAGAGAACAGCTTCCATGGCTTGGAGGAAATAAGGGAGTACTGTGTAGAAGAGCGCAGATAAGGCGCTCCGATATCGGATCCCGAAAAATCCAAATCCGAACCCGATAAGGTAGCCGAGCTTCGATTTGGTTGGCCTTTTTAGACTCGTAAGGTTTGATTTTTGTTGAAAGAAAAAACAAACATATTTTATGTAATACCTTATTTATCCATCAAAATATTATAGTTACTGTCGTGATATAGGTAGAAAAGACATCTTTAGATCAATATTGATGATGAGTCAAGAGAAAGTATAACTTATATAATTCGAAACCTTCACTTTCATGTGATATATATTTTAAAGGATAAAATTATACAGTCCCGTGTGACAGTGCTAGAGATTAAAGCGGACAATATCTCACATATGCAGGTACGGAATCAACCCAATCATCTAAGTCATTCTATTCTTCATCGTTTATGAGAAAAATCTCGTGCCTCATACACACACTCTCCCTTGATTGGAGGGCTGTGTTATGTTATTCCATATGATGAGTCTAAATAGATTATTTGGTTGATTATCTCTATTTTTTAAAAAAATTTTTATTTAGTAATTTACTCGATCCTAATGGAAGTATAGGATGTTCCTAAAAAATAAATAAATAAATAAATAAATATGAAATGCAAGTAGAAAATATAAAACCGATGCACAAGAAATCTTCATAAATATATGAATAATTAAATATCATTTGCTTTGTATTATTGGAGACAACTTGTAAATTAGTGTGCATCACCACACAGTTGGAACTCTTGGATCAAATATGAATGCCATGTCATTGGGAATGACTTGATAAGATTTGTAACGACTCTACTATATCTATTGGTGTCATGAGGTTGGCTCAAGAAATAAGATGGACATAATCCATCAAAAATTATTGAGATATTGGATTTCATGAACCTAAGACTTGTATTTATGTCACTGGTGCCCAACTTCCAATAACTTCACCACTTAAGCTAGCTAGCACCTTTATACAATGAAATAATGTTAATAAATTAGTTATCAAAAATACGAAGAGATGGTAGTTCATGGCCTCAAGGTGGCAAAGTTGTACACTATGCTAGTTGCAAGTAAGAACAAAAGTGATGATGCGGGAAAGCACGCATGATCACTGTGATCTGCACACGTGATCAGATTAAGTGAGCTACTCTGAAGCAAGCGAATGCTTAAGAGTAAGAGTGAGAATTTTAGAAAATTAAATCAACGTACATAGCCCAAAAATGAAATGTTAATAGGTCTAATATGTAGATCAAAATACAAATCTATTATATTCATCCTTGGCACAGACTAATTGCACCTTGGAATCTTATATCTACAAACAGGAGGCGAAACCATGTAAGAAACTACATCGTCTCTAACTTTCCAATTTTCAAAAGAGCTTCTATTGGCAGAACACATTTGAGGCAGTAGCTCACCAGTGGCTTCTTAAATCCTGAAGGCATTTTAGGTGCATATTAAACTTTATGCAGATATCGCAATGAGTTCAAGCTCAAATGATGTATGACATGTAGAATGGTAGTAATTGATTTAATACGAGCTATTATAATATGGGTAAGGATTAATATGGTCCAGATACGATTTGGTATGAATTCACATTCTGTGATGATTGCATATGATACATGACTCAGCATGATTAGACTCAAGTATAATAGATGTATTTATATAGCTAATGTAAAAATTCTTGTAGCATACCTATAGCATGTCTATATATTGGCAAGTAGGGAAGGCAGGAGGGGGAGAGAGTGCATTACAAAATTTGACTAGAAGTAACATGAAAAAAGTTCCACATGAAGTTAAAATATCATAGAATTTACAATCAACTAACAATAACAAAGAACCATTGAAATGAAGTGACATTAAAAGAAAGTCAATATCATTAAACTAAACAAACCTTAAACACATTACATTGGCATTGAAACTTGGTATACAAACTATAAACTAACAAATACATCTATAATGTAGAACTCAAAGTACCGCCTGGTAAGAACTTAATTAAATGATATCAAACTACCTTCTTTTTAGAGAGAACTACTATAATTAAATATAAAAGGAACAAAGGATCACTCCTTTTAGCACCCCATTGGATGAATCTCTCACCATCCATCAGAAATACACCCATGTCTATTGGTAATTCCATCTTCAGTGAAATACATGCGGTTTGTTCCAAATTGTTGCGATATTTCTTCAACGGGGATTAATATTGATATGCTCTTACCAAAACATTGTGATTGCCCAAGCTCCACAACTTTGCCCAACTCCTGCCACTGGTTTCAAACTCAAAGATATGACAATGCACTGTTAATACAGGCATGAATCGGTAGCCACTCCACCGGCAAACCTTTTGATTCCTAACAACCATCTCAAGTTGCTATTGTGATGCAATTAGATATCAACTCTTGGCATCAGGCTCCAACCAAAAACATCCCAAGTGAATCACAGCTCACCTTGTAACCATGCCAGCTCTCCAAGCTGAAAAGCCCATACAGTCTCTATCTTATCCACTGCATAAAGCTCATTATTATAGAAATAATATCATCATAGTTTTATTCTCGCCACCACCCTAGCTCAATCTCAAACCATGTTGTATCCCCTAATTGACAATAAGCTAGTTCTTCATCGCCAAATATAGTTGCTATAATACATTCATTGGAAATAGGAGATGTTGATAAGATAACTTTGTGAATGAAATAGGGGCTTTGTTGCCATCTTAGGCAGAATTCACTTATAGGAATATTCATAGGGAGTGTCAATTATGAGGGGAGGTTGATTCTATCTTGCAAGAGTGGATAAAAGATGTACAGGCCCTCATGTTCATTGATAAGGATTAGCCACTCATTATAAGCTCTCGTAATACTAAAGGCGACCGATGATAAGGTATCGGTCACCTCTTGATCTTAATAAGTTTCTAATTTGAGTTTTTGGATGGTTGGAGGGTATTCTTTACAGCGGATGGTGAATGGAGAGGCAGTGCTCTATGATGAACCATATGACTGCTCTTTGCCATGGACGACAAACGGTTGCGACAAAAGCAATCTCGGTAAGGTTTAAAATGACGAAGATCATTTCTAGGATCTCATGGGGATGAGAGACTATATGGTTGCATAGGGTTGTGAGCAAGCAAGAGATTATTGATTTTGCTCTTTTTCTTGTGAAAAAGAAGAAGAAGCAAGAGAGGAAAGGAAGGGATGATAAGTGTAGTACATCAAATTTTATTGAGAGGCAAGTGGCAAAGTGATAGAATGCATACAAATAGATAAAAATACAAGTAAATAGCTTTCTATGAATTGAAACCATCAAGAAAATAATATTTGTCCCAACTAAAAAGGTAAAAATTATTTATGCTAGAAGTATGCCATAAATTTTATCGTATTTCTTCTCATTGATAAGATGCATATGAAATATTAGCTTCTATAATTTTGATTAGTATCAAATGATATAATTTAAAAGTAACACTAGGCATAATCAGATTATCAAACCTAATGTTTCTTACTTAAAATAATTTTAGTAACTTTTCCTTCCATTTGAAAAATTATGATCAATTAATTCATGCATAAAGAGTTAAATCTTCCTTTCATTCTTTACTTTAACTTGCCGATCAAGCATTCATGATATCAAGCAAGGTCTAAACTTCGAGGTCAAATGCTGATATCATATAACTAAGAATAACTTGATTAAGTTCTTCTCAACTATACTAATTTAACAAATAGATATCATAATCTAAGATTGAGTGGCAAACTCTTAGATTTAGAAATGCTATTCAATACGAAGAGATCAAATACAAATTCAAATCTTAGACTAGAAATAGGAGGCAATTTCGCATCAAAATCGGTTCAAACTCAATGCAAAACTGCTAATTACTTGTCGCATTTGGGCCAACTTAATGAGTCGGTGAAGACTTGCTAGTCTCGGTTATCAAAATGAAGAGATCTAATACAAATCTAAATCTTAGACAAGAAAGTGAAAACCATTTGCATCAAAATTGGCCCAAGACTCTGGCTCGAAACCAAACTCCCAATCCTAAGCTGCTTGATTATGTCCAACCCAACCTAAACTCCCAAATGTTAATTTTGTGTCCCACTCGGGCCAAATTAACGGGTCGGGTCAAGAATTGCCAGCCTCGGTGGTGAGCCATGCCCTTTGCACCCGTTAATTGCTACCCCATGAACCTTATTTTGGTAAGAATAAGAATCCCATTTACCTTTCACCGTCGGCTTCCGATCCCGTCTCCTCCGAGTTTAGGGCTAAGATTAGGGCTTAGGGTTTTAGAGATCGCAGCAATGGCGGAGAACGGAGCTGGGGGAGAGGAAGGGCAAGGATCTGGAGTGCTCCTCTACTACACGTATGCCCCGTTCCCGATCTCCCCTCCCTCGTCCGTTTCTACGACTCCAATTGCCGATCTCTCGGCCTCCTTGGCCGTGTCCGGATCGCTCCCGATGGCGTCAACGTCACCGTAAGCTCTCCTCTCCTCGACTCCGTCCAGAACCACGATTGCTTGTTCTCTTTCTTTGTTGCATTCTAAAATTTTGGTCATCTAGGTTGGAAAAGTTTGCATCTTTTCTTGTATATATATAGAGATTTTGATCATGGGTTTGAAAAAGAATGGCATCTTTTTCGTTTGTATGGGCCCTTCTTATCCATTTTATTGAGAATCACAGATGCCTTATTATTCCGACTGGAGATTTTATGTCGTTGTGTTTATATTTTGGTCATCGATTGGGTTCTGTTTTTGTATTTTCCTTTGTGTGTTTGATTTGCTCTTTTTGTCAGGTTGGTGGAAAGATGTCATCACTGGAGAAGCACATTGCAGAGGTGAAATCAAAGAGCTTATTCGAGCGCACTGACTTCAAGCTCGCAGCTTGTGAGCACCCGTCCGATAAGAGGATTGCTAAAGAATGCGGTTTCACGTCTCTCAACATTCGAGTTGTAAAGGTTTTTGTTCCGCACATACTTTGTTATCGAATGCACTGTTGCATTCAAATGGGGTGTAAATGGAGGAACTTAATCGAATGATTTCATTTTGATAGTTCACTTGATACTATTGTTAGCTGCATGCTCTTAATTTTAATGCCTGCGGAAAAAAATAAACTTCAGTCGAAATTACCATGATATTTTTTTTTTTTTTTTCTTCCTAATTGCAATATGGACTTTTCTGATGTTGTATTTTACTACAAAGTTAAAGCCTGTTATCATCAATTTCAGGAGTTAGTTACTTTTAGGTCCGATCCATTATCGAAGTCACCAGGAATTTCAAATGCAGGAACACACCTTTCTGCAATGGAGTTCCATTCTGTTCTCCATGATGCAAGTAAGTGCGAGTAAAAAGTAGATCATTTTAAGTGATTCTTCTTAATAGATGTAGTGTCTTTCTTTCTGAGATTGCTGGGATTATGCTTGGTAGTTTAGGATTTATGAATGTAAGGTTAACTTGCTGATGGAAAAAATTGTCACCAGGAAATAATATGGACTCTCATTCATCTGTCCAACAGAAGCAACTTGTTTTGCTGGATGCTAGGAACATATATGAGACTAGGATTGGGAAGTTTCAAACTCCAAATGTGGAGACTTTGGACCCAGAGACAAGGCAATATAGTGACCTACCTGCCTGGATAGATGACCATTCTGAACAGCTGCGTGGCAAACTTGTTCTCATGTAAGTATCATATTGACTACAGTTTTCTGTCTAGATCTTGTAATTTCATTCAATCTCTTTTCTCCATATAAGCCGGAGAAAAAAAATGGTGTCCAATAAATCCAAATTTTCAGCTTCAGTTGAATGTGTGCTTTTGCTGAATTAGAGAAGATACCTTTATTTTGTCAAATCACTAAAGATGTGTAACTAGGGCTTTCTTGGGTTACATGCTGATTGGGTGGTTAAAGACTGCTAATGTTGTATGCTTGTAATTTCTGGATGAACAAGGTGCTAACCTTTATCTATGAGAGGTGAGGGTTTGACTTCATCTTGTTTCCTGATAAGAATCGGTAGACCATTACTTAGACCCTCATCATGGAAGGTGACTTCTGGAATGCTAGTTTTTGAGTGGAGTATGGCAGGCCTGGCTGAAAACTATGTCCGTGTAGGATGGTATAACCTTTTAGGGAAGCCAATGATATGGCAGGATCACTTGAAAGGAAGACATCTGGAGTATGACCCTTTTGGCTGTGTTCTTGGATCTTGAATTTTATCTTTCAATTCTAATTATATTTCTTTTGAATATAAGAACTCTTATTTTTGCTAAGGTACAATATGGTTACTAAGAAAAATCTGTTAATGGTTAACTTTAGTTTTCATATTAAGAAAAATGTCAACAATTTAAATTTAATTTTAATTAGTTCTTAGAATTATGAGAATATTGTCTGTGGCTTGCAAGATAGTGACTCATTTGATTCAAGCATTATATCAACTCTTCATTTTCTTTTCCTTTTTCCTCTTTTCTTTTTGACTTTTGTAGCCTATAGTTAATTGGGAGCATACTTTTGTAATACTTTACTTCTGATTGGTGGTAGATATTGTATTTATTCTTTCTACATTTCAGGTATTGTACTGGAGGTATAAGATGTGAAATGGCATCGGCCTATATTCGATCCAAGGGTGTAGGTTTTGAAAATGTGTTTCAGGTAAGTCTTAAAAAGAATTATGTTTGGTTTCTTTATCTTTTTCATTTGTTATCAATAATTTTATTGTGCTTTCATATCAGTTATCATTATGTGATTTTGAAATATGCTGGTTTTATCAATACTCAATTTAAAGATGCATTTAAGTGCTAAAACTAGAACAGTACAGTGGGTGTTATGATTGATGGAGATTTTCTTTAGTTCACCTTTTGCTGACTAATTGTCCAAAATATTAATAAAAATGAAAGGGCATATATATTCTGTTGAATTGCAGAAAAAGGCATATCTGTATGCATGAAAAGGAAGGATCAATTTCAGCAAACAACAACCTGATTAGGGTTGAGCATGGGTCGGGTTCGGTCGGGTTGAGAGAAAATTTTATCCGACCAAACACAATCGGGTTGAAGAAAATTCAACCCGCCGCCGACTGTTTATCATGTATTACACTGTTTGAAACCGAAGTGAACGGTTTATAGCGGGTTCGGGTTGGTTGTGTCAGTTTGGACTTCAATGTTGACCCAATGTTGATTTTAAGTCCAATGTTGGTCCATTTAAGCTTATTTGCTTTATTTTTTTATCAATTTAATGCAAAAAAGGTCTAAACTTGATAAATTATAAATTTTGGATTATTTTGAACCTGTACAAATAAACAGAAAAAAAAAGATTTACTCATATGAAAGCAACTACATTTGAAAGCTTTCACTTTAGAATTATCTCAAATTTATGTGCTTCCATCTACAATTTAACATTAATAGTCCTATGAATCCAAATGGGTGACGTGGTGTTTTTAGAATGATGAAAATGAGTTATGAAATACTACATCAATTGGATTCGGTTTCATATGGGTTAAAAATGTAGGAATCGCACCCGACCGTAAATAACTGATTTTTTATAAACACCAACCCGATTCCACCTGATTTATGTCTTTCAACCGATCGAAACCGATGTTTATTGGATTGGATTGGATGAGTTTCTTCGGGTTTCGGTTATTTGCTGATCGTCGGATAATCCTCAATTTCTCCAAAGTCTTTCAAGTTATATTTCTTATTAGATAAGGAAAGAATACCAATGTGGTACCCAGATTAAATTTTTTATACATATTGTACAGATCCATGGCATTAATCACCATTCTTAAATGTTACTTGCATTATAATAATTTGCTTTTTTCCTTTTTAAATGTGCATGCATATTTAATATGGATATCATAATTCACTTTTCCTTTCTAAGTTATGTATGGTATCTGATTTTGGTTCTCAAAATTTTATTCTCCTATTGGTTTTCTAATAATGGCTTTGCTTCCTGATTTAGTGTCTAATGGTCCAGTTCCCAAGATTCTCTTCTTTTCTTTTCTGTGCTTAAGTTGAATATTGAAAATTAGGCTCTTTACAAAAGTTTGGATGTGAATCAAATTTTTTAATTCACTTTTCTTTTCGGCATATTGAATAAATGTAAGATTTAAAAAGAGAGTTAATACTCTTGCAACCACGATGAGAGACAGACAAAATTATTTATTCTCTTTAACTTTAATTCACTCTATGTGCCAGAATGAGCACAAAAAATGTTCAAGATAATTATGTTGTGAAAAGAATAGAAGATAAGTCCAAATCACATTGCATGATTCCATGATATTAAGACAAGCTTAAGCACATGTATTCATGATTAACCCAGTCTTTTATAATCAAGTAGTATGGTCCTCATGTTTGAAAGGACGTGCATTCAAGCACATTATAGTAACTTGTTTTCAGGATAGATATTATATCATGTGCGGAAACACTATTTTGTCGTTTGGCCATGTAGTTACTGTAGTTACTTATACCCAAAAAATCATACCTCATGAGACACATGACAAGCACTGCAATTTTTTCCCTTTTCTTAATATGTATCTAAGTTACACTTTAACAGATATTGGATTCTCCTCACCCATCCTTTATCTTCTGATATCTATGACAGTTATTTGGTGGAATTCAGAGATATTTGGAACAATTTCCGATGGTGGCTTTTTAAGGAAAAAATTTGTATTTGATCACAGGTTAGTCATCATTAGCCCCTGCTATCTTAATCAAATCTGTCCAGAGAAATTTTGATATGTGAATTTTATTACATATGCTGATGAAGTTTGAATTTGTGGCATCCAATCTTTTTCATGTATTGAAATAGGATCTCGGTGGGAAGTCAGGATGTAGATATTGTTGGAGATTGTCTAATATGTCGCTCTTCCTTTGATGATTATTCATCTCGTTGCCGGTGCAGTTATTGTAGGATGTTAGTTTTAGTATGTTATAATTGCCAGGTAAGTACGACATCATTTTCATGCTTAAAGCTTCAGTTTATATTTAAAGTTTCTTTCAGTTCTTTTTCCCCTTGCCAGTCTCATTAGCAAGTACCAATATGCTTTATTCTTGTTGTTCCCCAAATTGTTTGTTGGCTTGTTGCCTGAAATGTGTTTCTCTGACCTGAGTATCTGTTGAAATTATTGGACAGGGTAAGGCTGGTGTGGTGTATGTTTGTGAGTTATGCCAGAAACAAGGCAAGGGAGATAAGCCATCGCTGTTGATACAGGATAACCAGATACATGCAGATTTCTTGCCTGATTCATCTGAAGCAATTGAGATCGCAAAAGCCCGTTTTCTGGTCACATCAAACCTCTTTCTGAACATGCCGTGAGAGATGGTAAGGTCTGTATCAATTTGCCAGATCTAAATCTTTAGATTTTCATCATTGGTTATGGATGATAGTCCCTGACATCCCTGCTAAGAGATATTTCTGATGGGTGTAATCTTTTAAAATCCTAGGTTTAGTTGCAATGTTCTGGCTGATTTTCCTCCTCTATACCATGCTAAATTTTTGGTCAGAGGAACTGAGGTTGGAGTGTCTTGCCAACCTTAGGAGCTGTGAACCAGACTAACTTTGTGAATTCTAATCCTCATGAATTTTGATCCTCAAGACAAAAAACAATAATATGGGCAGTGCATTCTGTTAGAGGATATGACCAGCAAAATGTCCAACTAGCATTATTAGTATGAATTATGATGATACATTGATAGCTTTTTTCTTGTCTCATATCCACCTCAAACCAAGTGTTCTTTGATGTTTACGGCTGAGCTGATGCAAACAGTTATGAATTTTTCAGGTCTGTTTCTTCCTTTCATAATTTTGCTCTTATTGAAATTGTTCTGCAGGCAACAACCATCGGAGAAAGCTAAGGATCCTGTGCTTGCATGGTTTTCGACAGAATGCTTCAAATTTTAAGGGAAGAACATCATCACTGGCCAAGAAACTCAAAAACATGGTGGAGTTTGTTTTTGTTGATGCCCCTCACGAACTTCCATTTATTTATCAAGAACATTCTCATGAACCACCTCATGTTTCCATGGATTTGGCATCAGAAGAAGCTACCAATCTAGCCCATTCTTTAAAGAGTCACCACCACCACTGAAAGACTGCAAGAAAAGATTTGCATGGCTTATTGCCCCGAAGTCAGACTGCTTAGAGGTAGGAGGGTGGAAGATAGCGGACGTGCCATTTGACCCTCTTCAATATCAGCAACAAACTGATGGCTTTGAAAATCCTATTCTTATCTTAAGACTGTAATCTCACAGATGGGCCATTTGATGGGATCCTTGGATTCTCACAAGGAGCAGCAATGGCTGCTTTGTTCTGTGAACAGCAACAGAGATGTGGTGGTGTTTTAGATTTTAGATTTGCAATCCTGTGTTCTGGGTTCTCTGCAGTATCAGGGGAATGCAGCAGGAAATTAATAAAGTGCCCATCTTTGCATTGCTTTGGTAATGGCCAGGGGCATGATAGGCAGATAGCATGCGAAGCTAGCAGGAAACTTGTTGATCTGTATGATAAGGACTGCTCCGTGGTCATTGAGCATGACATGGGTCACATAATCCCAACTAGGTCACCATACATTGATCAAATGAAGGAGTTTCTTATGCGTTTCCTCTGAATTGGTAGGAAGCCCATCTGATGTGTTTGTACCCTCGTTCTGAGCTTTGTAAAACATGGTCCTCTTTCTCAAAAACAAAAATATCGGGACTGAGAAAGCTAACTCTGTAATTTGATCATTGAATTTCTTGTAGAATTTCACTTGGTTGAATAATATTTTTAAATCTCAATTTATATTCTGATTGTCTCTCAATGTTCATTATTTGGCTACCAAGTAGCTTATAAACGTCTGATGAGTTATGATTGTGATATCCTTTTCATTTTCTTTTCACTGCATTGTTGCATTGATCATGAGAAGTTGAATTAGTTAAAGAAATATTATCTTGTTCTACCATCTGATGTCTGGGCTCCATAGGTACTGAAATAATATCTGATCTGCCACCACCCCCACAGGGCGAGCGGTTAGCATGAATAGATCAAATGGTCATCCTTATTTGTGGAAAGAAAATTGGGAGTGTTGGGTTAGACCCAGAATGTACATTAGTCTACTGTAAACACATTTCATCAAATTAGAAAAGCAAAATACTGGAGCTCATGCGTATGATAGAAAGTCCAGTGTAGATTAATACCGCTATCGCCACCTTTTCAATTTGGGTTTGTTATTCTGTTGACTCAATCCAATCATTAATATGGGTTGATCTCTATTGTGTGGTTGAAGACTTTAGGCTTCAAGCGAACCCATTTTATAATTACATTTAATTTGATCGGACTTCCAAGATGTTACCTCATAAACCATGAAAAACGAAATAAATAATAATATAAAAATATATGAAAGCGTATCTGAAAGAAGGTATATATTCGAGTACTATTTTTGTTATACAAACATCCATGTAATTAGAAGACATGAAACTTATAAACCATCTTCCAATAATCAAGCTCAATACGAATATAAATCAGAAAAATATGTATCGAAAAAGCCGCCACAAGTAATATGAACAGGGGTTTGGTGGGACAAGATGGGTTATGGTTCTACTATTCTCTATTTGATTTTTTAGTTTATAACAAAAGAAAATTCATAGATAAAACCCACTTATATCTATATGCTCACATATGTATGTAATGTGTATGCATATGTTGGGTTGGATTTTGGCTTTTCGGATTTGGATCAACCTAATCCAAACCCAACCTAGGAAGCCTTTGGGCTAGTTTTAGATTTTAGTATCCAAACCGAATCTAATAGCTTATTGGATTTATGTTTCATATCCAATGCTATCTTTTGAGTTGTTTATGGATTGGGTTAGTAATTTATGTCTCCTTTGTACTAAACAACGGACTCTCTAAATTATCCATCTCTGCGGTGTAACTGCATCAAAATAGGCGCGCGGAGTATAATCCATCATTGCTGATGCTTGAGATTCGGATCATCTTTCCCATTCAACGGTTAGGATCACAACTCCCTCTCTTCTTAAACCCAATAGAGGGAGAAGCGAGGGGAGTTGAGACCATGGCGACGCGGCTCTTGAGGAGAAGAAACTAGTGGGCAACGTCTCCATCCGCAAGGTACTCAGTCTTCTGCCCTTCCAAAGAGTGATCCTTTTCTTTGCTTTCCTCTTGCCGCTTTTCTTCCCTACCGTTCCTTTGTAGAGCTTTTGCTCTTCTTGACGGTGATCAGCTACGTGGGCAGGATGGGAAACACTCCAAGATCGATTTTAGGTGTATTTCTGTCTGGTTTTGATCGAATCCCATGTGGGACATTTTATCCTATGGGAAAGATGTGTTCTTTTGCGGAGTTTCCGTTCTGATGATGATTAACTCCGCTAGTGAGACTCGAAACCCTCCAAGATTCGATCTTGGAGCCGTTTCCGTCTTTCTTATCTCCAAACGAAAAAGATTTTTCCTTCAATTTTTGGTATTTATGTATTGATATATTCTCAAATTTTGAGGGAGGGAGGATGTCTGTTCTTTCTTCTTCAAATTGTTTTGTATTATGAATTTTATGAACTTTACATGAATATCGAGCTGGTCAGTTTTTTTCCTATTTTTGAAATAAAGATAGAAAAGCGTTCTTCCCACTTCACTTAAAGAAGGTTGGAATTTTGCAAATGGGGGAATTCATTTTTTAGTGTCGTTTTAATTCGTTGACATGTTATCATATTGCTAAAGTGCAAAATTTATGGCCCATGAAGCATCAATTGTTTAATTCCAAACGTTTTGGTAAAGTTTGATATTGATTACTTCATCTTCGGATTCAATATTGGACTAGCCCTATGAAGCATCAATCGTTCTCATTCTCAACTTTTCCACAATGGGTGTGTTCAGCCTTGTAAGAGAAGAAATGTTGTTTGATGGTCAAATGTTCGGCATGTGCAGTTTGGATACGGTGGAACTTTTATTGATAGTGAACGCAAGCTCTCTGTATGAGTTTTCTTGCTGTCATCTTGCTTAGCTTGAACCATCTATTAGAAACTCTAAATGCATAACTGATTGTTTTAGTACTGCCGATCTTTTTGGCCCTTCTAAAATAATTCTACCATTTTATTCGAAGGAATGTGACAGTGGTATGATGATACTGGTATCAACGATCACTTTTTCCAGGTTGTCTCGCAAGTTTTCTCTCCTTGGCATGATTTTACTGGATTTTCTACATATGCCACTGAAAGATATGTTGATGTTGGGCAGCCAACTTCCTTATCTCACCCTCAGGTATTTTGTTCAACCTTTACTAGTTCACCCCCTAAAGTTGTAACCTATAGATACGGATGATCTGTTGAACATAGTCTGCTTAAAGAATTTTACTGTCCCTATGTTATCAGTTAGATACAACAATTATAACCCCCTCCTCTCTTCCAGAAGTTGATTTCATGAAGCTATTTTCTTAGTTTTCATTTTCGTTTCTTGAACCCTCTAAGTTTGCCAGCATAAAGTAGCATAATTATTTGGTTCCATATTTCCATTCCAGTTTGAGTGGCTTATATACGACAATTCTCTTGCTGGGTAATTTATTTAGGAATTCTATTTGACAGGCCTCATTTTGGAAGCATGAAAAATTGTTGTTGAGTTATGCTATGTTCTTGCAAGTGATACTATGCTTTCTTGTGCTCTTTCTGAGTTAAATCTGTTTTTCATCATTGAGCTTCTCTATGCTCTTTGATGAAGATGTCTTCAGCTCATTGATTGAACCTAGTTTTCCTTGTCTATGCATTCTATAACATTCATAAGAGTCTCCTGCCATAGTTCTGTAATGAAACTATGGAAGGCTTTTAAATGTAAAATCTGGCATCCTATTACTCTAGATCCGACTTTGATTGTTGAGTTAATGTTGTAGCTAATATTTGTCAATCATTGGGTCATGCTTTATGTAGGCATTGTGCTATCGTGCACTTTTCTTTCCCCTCATATTTCCATTGAAATATTACTGACTGGCATTTATGTGGTTTGTTGCTGAAATTCTCCAACCCATGCCTTTGTTTGTATAGCATGCTATGTTTCATGCAACTTGTTTCTTGTGGATGTTGGAACTACACATTACCATAAATAAGTTTAAAGTAATGTTTCACTTGCCTCGAACACCCAGAGTTTAGAATTTCAGTATAATGATTATAAAAGTACATTGGTTTCCACCACACTTCATTGAGGTGTACTACCATTTGCTTGTACTCTTTTTATTCATGGTGGCTTTCTGTGGCTCTGTGCACTGAGTATAGATAGAACTATTGCAAAATAAATCTGTCTGTAGGAATTTTGATATTTTAGTGTGTATGCATTAATAACCTATTGCTGTTGATAGTACAGATTAATAATTAGAGAACTGATTTATTGTTATGGCAAATTTTCTTTCACTTCTCTTTTAGTTATTAGTAGAAGGGGAGATTACACCTGGTATCACAGGTGATGAGTACATCTCAAGAAGAAAAGGCTTTTGGAGTTGCTTCCAGAAAGAGCTTGGCTATAATTGCAGCTGCCCTGTAAAATGATGACAGATGTGGTGCCATATCCATTTAGACAGGATGCTGATTACCTCTATATAACAGGTTGTTCACAGCCTGGTGGTGTAGCGGTTTTAAGTGAGGAATGTGGCTTATGTATGTTTATGCCAGATCCAGATCCTCATGTAAGTCATAAATACTATTTCTCACAAGCTCCTTATTCTGATTTGTAGGAACTAGCATGCTTTCTTTATGCGATTTGATATGACTTTCTGAATTGCTGCTGTTTGGTGGCTGAGTATAATGAGTTAACGACATATGCCATGTGGTAATTCTTGCTGTTTGAAACCCAAATGATGGATGCATCCAATTCTATTCTTGAGCCTTCAGTCACTTATTCTTGCTTGACCATTCTTTGAAAAGTTACTTAATTGGCAACAATTGGAGTTGCAGTTAAAGGATCGCAGGATGGTTATTACTGCAGGCTTTTGGTAGATGCTAAGAAACAAGTAAATAATATGGACAAGTTTTGGAGTCTCAACAACTGATAAGGCCATATGTCACTGCACTTTTAGGTTCCTTATCGCCAAGGATGTCTGCATTACCATAAGATCCAAGTGACATCCAAAACATAACCATATATCTAAAGTTAACTGCTGATAGGTAGGATGCTTCTCAAGGGAATCTATTTCAGTTAGCAATCGTTGAACACTTAAATTATGTACATTATGTCCTGCTGGACTATCAGAACCTTGCTTTGAAATCTAGAAAGTAAAAGTTCAACTTGCTGACTTGACAGGGAAATTACAGCAATCAACAGATCAATGCCTAATATAATTGGCCTTTTTTATGGATATTGAATATCAAATATAAACAGCACATCTCTAGTCCTCTATAAATGCTGACCAAGGCTGAAGCATAGGGAACAAATTCTTTGTCTTTGGGTACCGATCCTTGACATTTGTTTCAGCACTGTGTGTGTGTGTGCGCGCGCCTGCATGCTTGCATGCATGTGTGCATGTCTGTTGTGTTTACTTTTGGTTAATGAGTGTGATAGAAGTTCAGTTGATCTTGGATGAGTAATCTTCCAGGAGATTAAAAGCTTTGCAACAGCTAAAACCGTCCATTATGATGATAGTTGATGATTTGAGAGCCATTATATCTATGAGCTCATGTATTTTTGCTGCACACTGTGGCCCTCATGCAGGTACTTGCCATCAACTTTTATTCAGCTTAATTTGGTTGAATCGGGATGATGCATTGCACTAAAATTTTCATTCTAGGTGCTAGCTATTGTATGGAACACATTTAGTTTTTGTGCAAAAACCCCTTCCTTATTCCAAGGCAACTTTCAAATCTTCTGGAAGTATGGTGAATGCTCCTGGTTCATGTGAATTTAAACTGTGTAAGCAATAAGGTCTATTCTTTCCAGTCATTGGTCTTCCTCACCTCTTGGCAGGCCCCTCCTTTGTTCCTAGTTTCCTTAGGAAGGAAATCATTAATCCTTACAGGCTTGACTTTTGGTTGAAAGCTGGTACTAGGAATTTCTCCAACAGTGCTGGATTTTACTCTGATTTGTAAAGCAGTTTCCATAGAGAAGGGACAAGAATTGTAATTATTGTTAAGGTATTGGATCCTGCACAGGCATTTTTTAGTTGCAAGGATATCTATGGAAAAGGGAAGAAATGAAAAATTTTCCTTGGGAAAGGAAAGCTTAAAATTTTAAATATATGAAAGGAACATAACTAAATAAAGCAATGAAAAGAATGCTGCTTTCCAAGAGGTTGGTGTTTTTGATGGAACATGAAAAGCCCAAATTTTCTCGAAATCTAGAAAAAGTTTTCTAGAATTTTTGCTTTTCTACTGAAAAATACAGTTCTCCATGTTGCTTTCCTTGCAGCCAAACAGAACCTTAGTAGTATATGTGCAAGAGAACTAATATTCAATAATCATATTATAACATCTGCATATTGTACTGATTGAGTTTGTTTGAATACGATAGTCGAAAGAATTTAGTTTACATCGTCTTATTGTAGAAAAATACGATCCATAATTCCATATCCTCCTGGTGCTTTTCCTAATTTTCACTGAAGTATCATCATCTGTCCTATGAGCACAATTAGTCTGTTTGGCATTGCAACATTGGCAGAGAACATGATTCTTACTTCTAAAGGATCAAAGTATCGCATGTAGCGCACATGTCTTTCACAATTTTCAGATCATTCTGAACTATTCCAACGTTTGGGATGATCCAGCATGGAAAGATGCAGAAATATGTGAAAAATGTTCACATTATCATAAGCTATTCAATGTCCTCTAAACATATAAAGCAATTTTAGTTGTTTTATGCTAGTGAACAGATATGGGAGGCATTTTCCTGTCTTCCTTCGGTTTTGAAGTCAAAGATTACTGTGCCTTGCCTGAGCATTGAACATAGTGATGGATCTTGGGCTTTTAGTTCGAGTTGGAGTGGAAGTAGAGAAAAGGGTTTGCAAGTGAAGAAAGGTCCATTTCAACCTTGGCCAAAAGTACAATGCATGCGTTAGGCGACTTCTAGCTCCTTTGGCTTTGGTTTTGGGCTCTCGGAAGTCAAAACAGGCATCACTTTATTCACTCACTCGGTAGTCCAGATGGGCTGGCCTTTCAATGCACCAGGCTTCGGTTGGATTGCGTGTGGTGGTTAAGAGTTCTTTGCATCCCCATCTAGTTTCCACTCCTAAATGAAAGAAATGAGCTTTTTCCTGCACCCCTTCACTTGTGAATGACTCCTTTGGGGTTAAAGGGAAAGAACAAATTGAAACTATCACGACAAAACTGTCTTTGAAGGCACATGGTATGAAAACTTAGCAGTTAGTCAGAATGGTAAAGTAGTTGTGGAATCATTTTGAATGGCGAAAAAACTTAGCGGTTGCATGAAATAAATGGTTTAGACTTTGGGCTACACAAAAACATAATTATAAACCAATTTTAAAATCTAGAATCATCACTTATCCTAGATTTCTGTAGTGATTGATATTGAAGTATATAATTTTAAGTATTTCCTGTTCAAATTAATATTACATAACTATATTTGTATTAAGGGACATTGCTTAGTGCAATCGTAAAAGGCTTGATTTGACAAGTGCAGTGACGCGAGTTTAAGTCATATGGCAGCCACTTTTGTGAAAAAAAAATGCCAAAGGTTAGGTCTGTCCCTAGCCTGTTCCTTCCAGGACCATGAATTGCTAGGACCATAAGTGTTCAAACTTATGATGAATGATATGGGGTGTTGTAAATGATACATTAGTAAGACATTATAGGTGTTATACTTATTTCAATAATGTCAGAAGTTTATATTCTGGCATTATACGGGAATCTTATATATATAAGGTTCCTTGATGTAAAACAATAATTTCTGTTGCTGGTGTGTCCAGGTTGTATATTGCACCTTTAATTTATGAAAAATGGGAAAGAGCCACAGTCTGTCTGGAATAGAATAAAGCCTTTTGAAATAATTAAACAGAGAAGCTTGTATATCTGCATTGCTACTCCCCTGTTTCTGTCACTCTGATACAGATAGATACAACCCACATGCAGTGATAACAGCCAGCAAACATGGTAGTAACGTATGTACGTTGGTGTCACATCGATAGGCATTTTCAACCCTGGTTATTGTATTCCTTCTTGTGAAATTTCAATTCCATTTTAGTACTGCTCCCTTAACAAAAGCAACTGCATGCTTGTGCCTGAATATGTGAGGCATTTTGTTATATCTTTGACATTTTAAGCTAAAACATAAGGTGCTATATGATATATTGCATTATTTATTCAGCTGGACTATGTAATAACATAATATAATCTCTTCTGGGACTTTCCAGCTTCACAGAGGTACATAATCTTATTGTTGCTGGATAAGTGATCTACTTCCTTTTCTTCTGAATTATTCCATTTTTTGGTGGATTTCATTAAACATACTATAAATTTGTATCTCTCTCTCTCTCTCTCTCTCTCTCTCACACACACACACACACACACACACACACACACACACACACACACACACACANCACACACA
>KE504705.1:1424387-1462455 GCA_000441515.1 Elaeis oleifera
TATATATATATATAATTTTATTTATTATTTATTATTTGTGGCTGTTTTGTAATTGAAGTCGGCAAATGGTTTGCTGACTTGCTATGGTGAAGTCGGTGCATTATTTGTGGACTTCAGTTTAAAAAATTCAAAAAAAAAAAACCCACCATGGAATAGCATAGTACTGACTTGTACCATATCATTCCGGTCGCCAATCAGTACAGGTCCTGTTATCGGTTTGGCAAACCTTGATCTCATCTCATTTGTTTCAACTCGTGTAACTAAAAAGTCATGTTTGCTTTCTATTCTAGTTGAATAATCTGAATCTGATATGGTTGTCCTTATTTAGTACAATGGCTAACTCAAACCCGATATCTAAGTTAAATTTGAATTTACCCAATCAGACCCAAAGTTCATAATGGGTTTTACTGATCTGGGTTAACCATCAGCCTGGCATAACTTGCATCCCAATCTTGTGTGCATGTGTACATGCATATGTTTGTTATTTTTATAGCTTTGATGCTGTGATCAGTGATTGATTATCTTTTTGTTCTTATAACTCTTGTTCCCTGACTTTTTACCTAAAGAAGCTGATTTTATTCAATTTCTAATACTTAATAATCATTACCGACCTGTATCTACATGCCAAATGAGAAGCTGATGTGGCTTTTCTTCAAGGCCTGTTGCAATTTGGAGGGCTCGCTATGTTTGATATACCTTTCTTATCTTATAATATCCGAGGCTTATGGCAATTCCTGGGCCATTCTAGCAAGTTATTTCATCTTGGTATTCAGCAACCATTATTCCTGAAGGCAGGCAGACTTGAAATAATTTCACAACTGTATGAAGGGCAAGAATGTGTTGCTAACTATTTTTTCATGATCCTGTTTTGTGTGGATTCAAGTGCCAAAACTTGTCATGGGAAGAGATATTTTCATTTAACTTTCACAAGGGTATTAAAACGTGGTTACAAGTAAAGGCCATTTTACTTTTGTTTCAAGATTCATTAAGGTCTAGATTAAATATCTGCTAATCAAGGATTGGTAGAATGAACATGTCTAACATATTTCTTACCTTTGTTTGTCTTTCACCCAATTTTTCTAGCTTCTTTAGTCACTTGGTTATAAAATAAACTCCACAGAGCCTTCATCATATGCCTTGAGACTTTCAGCTTATGTCATTTTGATTCTGAGTGCCTGACATTACACCTTTGTTTTTTGATATGTTGTTTTATTGTTCAATATCAAAATTTTGAACCATACTATTTGTCCTTCTTTTAATCTTCGACAAACTTTCTGGTCTCTTCAAGCAATTCTGTGTTTGAACTTGGAAGACCTTTTTTTTTTTTTGAGCAAGAAGGGTAAAGATTGCACTTTCAAGTAAAAGGATATCAAAATATTAGTACTTAATTGAATTCTTATTTTAATTTAATCAGTTAACATGTCGTTTGTGGAGACTTGGCCTATCTTTTGTACACACATGACTTCTATGGTAAGATGTCTATTTAGATGATGGACTGTTTATCACTGAAAATCTATTCCTTTTTGACCAGTCCCTGTTGCAAACGATGTTGCTTTCAAGGACGTTTCCAGAAGAAAGCAAGCTATCAGCTAAGGTTGAATATGAGTGCAAAATGAGAGGGGCTCAAAGAATGGCGTAAGCATTTTATCCATTAATGACTGAAGTTTCATCTATACATATAAGGTGGAACCATTCCATGGTAACACTTGTCTGGCACTCATTTGTATAGTTTCTAGAATTAATCACCTTTTTTGGTTGCAGCAGCAATGCTTCTATATTATGACCAAGCTTCATCATTTTTAAGAATTTGATTATATTTGCAAGGTTTACTTTGTGTATTTTCCATTACCTTATGTGGATGTCATGTTCCATGCAATTATTGCCTCACGAAGGTCAACAATTTTGTTAGATTATTTATTATCCCTTCATAGAACATTTTTAATGGAAACTAAGTTTCTAATGATGATTCTTGCCATATTGATAGGAGTTGTAATTAGGTTGGCTTTAGAAGGGAACAGTTGACAGTGCAAAATGTTGAGGAAACTGATGTTATCTAATATGCGATGGGAATATGTCAGGATCTTCTTTACAAAAGCAGTTTTGATTAATTTAAATGGTCATCATTAGAGAAGCTACCATATACCTTACTCCTATTTTTTTAAGATCCCTGTTTCATTGTTTTCTTCCTGTTATTAAGTGAACGTTACCCTGGCCTGCAAAAAGGAGTGGACGTATGTTGGCCTCGTGCAGCATTGCGTCTTGCAGTTTTGCTCACGGTCATAAGCTTAGTTGAAGTATGTCATGGGTGTAATCTTCAGTAGCAACAGGTGATCACCGTACAGGGTTTGCAACTTGCTAATGGAATTTAGATATATTTAGGTGCTTGAGAAGGCACCCACCATAACATCCATGGCTAAAATATCTCCTTATCTGGCAAGTCGTAAATGTGTTACATCATGAAAGTTGAAAAAAGGAACATGTTTCTTGTCAGTTTTTGTTCTAAAGATAATTCTAAATGTGGCTATTGATTTTCCTGACTTTCAACTTCGTTGCTTCAAGGGAAATCCTGTAAGGACCATGTACTAGTTTGTGATGGATGTACACACCTCTGTGACTGGAGAATTGGCTTTCTCCAAACACTCAATTTTAGTTGCACATGCCCCACTAGTCATGCAACATCCTGACACCTGGTGAGGGCCTTATGCAGAAATGATCACCTACTGGGAACATCCTGGTGTATTGGTTTCACACGTCATTGAATGTACTTTTAAGAGAGTTTCTTGGTCATGCTTAACTTGAGTTCATGTCTTCTTTAGGTTCCATCCGGTAGTTGGTGGTGGGGCCAATGGAAGTGTTATACACTATTCAAGAAATGATCAGAAAGTAAGACCAATTCTGGTATTATCCTTTTTACTTCCAGATATCAAGCATTTGTCATCTTAGTTGTGTTAATTTTTGAAGTTTGACAGGTCAGAGTTGGGGAACTTGTACTGATGGATATTGGGTGTGAGTTTCATGGTTATCTCAGTGACCTAACCCGCACCTGGCCACCTTGTGGTAGCTTTTCTTCTGCTCAGGTATGTGATGCATATATTTTTTTTCATTTTAGTTTATTCAAAAGCTGTCAGTGCAAGTACATGACCATTTTATGAATGCTATATGTTCCTACCATTTAGAGGGCGAGAAGTCATTTCTTTAATTTACAAAAGTGAATCCAAGAGGCAAAAGAACTAGGAAATTGCTTCTTGGATTCTAAATCATCAAGGCCTAATCGGCCATACTTGTGAGGGGCGTACTTATCAGGTGCTGACCTATAGAGAAGCACATATATGGGCAAAGTGGTCTTTCACACCTTGTTGTCCAGCTTACATTACTCAGCAGTTCTTTCAGCAATGAGGTGAATATCCTTTTATGCATTTGAAGTTGCAGGAAAGTGGCTTCTGTTCCCCTGAGACGAAATACTAAATAAGAAATAATGCCTGGCGACAATGTAGCATATTACAAACCATAGCATTAAAGTCCTCCGAGGTCAAAACTTACAGACAACAGTTTTAATGCTATGATTAAACTTCTAATTCTCATAATAACCAAAAGAAAAAAAAAGTCTCTTTGCTGAGCTCATGCTTTATTACATTAGTTAACTATATATAGCATCTTGAAGCTTGTCTGCAGGAGAACAACTTACAGCAGTTTGTGCTGAACTATCTTCTGGCCTGATAAAAAATTATTCCTTTTGAGAGCTCAAATCAGTCTACATGTTCTCCTAAATGGAATTTAAATATTCCCTCTTATGACTTAGAACCTTTGTATAAATGATACTGTTTGCTTGTCAATGTGGATCTTGGTTTGGTTCCTTTTTTTTTGCATTTTTGGTGTAACATGGTTTGATTTTCTAAATAACTAAATTCCTTCCTGTTTTCTTGATGTCAACTGAAAAAAAATGTAGTTACCATTTTAAAAGTTTCAATGGCAATGAATACATAAATATGCATAATGTGGATATTCAAACTATCACACAAAGTTGGCTATCCATTGAAGTGCCCAATGATACAAGTCATGGATGTTCAGTTATATTCCGTGGAAAAAAAGAGCTTCCAGCAAATATTTAACATTCTTATTTTATTAGTGTGCATAACCCTTAACATGTGGATTTTTTTGGCTTTATTTAATTTATTCTGATTGATGGTGCCTCCAGATAATGAGGTACTGTTTGTGCTTGCTTGATATCATAGTTTGATACTACCAAACTGTGAGCTCTGCGGCTAATTTTGGTTAGCTTAGAAGGCTATCTTCTTCCCTTATTAATGTCTTTTGGGTGCTTGCTTGCTAGCTAGGTATCTATGCATAAAGGAACTCTAAATGGCATTGATTTGGTTAGTTATTCTGCCATCAAGTAAATACTTGTCTGGATAAAAAGCACTACTCTGAATTATTTAAATGACTTGCCAATTCCCAAATGCCACAATCTTTGTTACCCAAAAGAGAATTTGAATAGTCACCATCAACATTTACCAAAAAAAGAAAAGTCACCATCAACCAGTTACTTTTGCTGCAATTCAACATTAAATAATCAACCTTTGCTTCATAATATTTAATTTAACTTCATTTTGTCACCCACCCTACTGCACAATCAGAATTACTTGTACAATATTGATTTGAAACAACACCAAGTTTTGGTATTACCCATAAGAGTATTTCAATATAGGGTATGCCATACCATATCAAACTAAGCCATATGGAGAATACCGTACCATACCGGTTCGGTATCGACAATATGGTACAAGGGGTGTACTGACACTTAGTATGTTGAACTGGCCCTGTACCGATACAGTAACAGGGCGGTACTAGTATGGGGCCCTGTATTGAGATGGCATACCTTGTTTCAATATATGTTCTTCTATGGAATTGTTTGCATTGGAGTTAGTGATGGATCTATCTTGATCCTTCCACTTTTGATTATCATATGGGAGAAAGTACGATAATAATGTTACTTGTTAGATATTGTTTAATTGCATATCCTGACATCTCTGCTGCAATCCTGAGTTTCTGCAACTTCGTTGAGTGCAGATGATTCATTTATTGGCAATTAACTTTTGAAGTTCTTTGGTTTGCTTGGTAACTGTAATTGTATACATGTTTGGCCACATACCAGTAGTGCCAGATGATCTAGTTGGTCTATCAATGTTTGGTTTGTTCCTATTCTCTCCTTATCCATTTTTCTACATTCCTTTCTTTAAAATACCTTAATTCTTTTTTTTTTAATTCTATTGAAGATAAGGTGGAAATATACCAATGTACTAAACCTCAAGATGCAATTATGTCTTTTAAATCGCAATATTTAACGGTGAATAATATGTCCAGAAGTTTATGATTCTGTTTCTTTATAGACATTGATTATTTACATTGTCTTAGTTTACTCTGTGAATCCTCAGTTTCTTGATTACGGTCTCCTGTTCATCCAACTTAAAACACTGCTGGCATGCTAACTGTGTTTTGCACAGAGTTTATGTGCTTTTTTCTAGCATTAACAGGGTTCATCCACTTCATCCTATTCATCATCTAAAATAATGCATAGTCTATTTGTGCTGTAATCTGATTTATTCATTAAATTCGGATTTGTAAATGGTAGCATGTATTCTGATGCCTAATTCTTGTCTCAACATTGGTTTTCAGGAAATATTATATAGTCTTATTTTAGAGACAAATAAGGAATGTGTGAAGCTCTGTAAACCAGGTGTGAGCATTCAGCAGATACATAATTATTCGGTATGGTCAGTGATCCCTTTTTGTTCACAAAATTTTGATTCGCATCTTAGTTCTCTACACAAATGTTGATCGATTTGCATTGCTATTTATTCAGGGACAAATGATGTGTTTGGTCATTATAGTTTCAGTCTTCTCAAATTCATCTTATTATTAACACAAATTCTGAGGATTGCGCTGTCATAAGGATTTCTTACCCTTTCACAGATCTCCCAAAAGTAGTTTGATATATTTATTCTTTGACTGTAGCTTCATCAGTTCATTGTACTTACCATTCACATTATAGTTAGAAATCGTCTCGTCAGAATACTGTAAAACATGTTGGCTCTTAATCGTTAAAATATAATCTCTTGGAGTATATGAAATGAGCCTTTGGTATTAATGTAAACAAAGTAGCACCAACTAATGCTTTGTAAATGGTGAACACATAAAGATCTCAACCAGCTACTTGTTTAATGGCAATTGCCAGAAATTCCTTACATAAAACTTTCCAAGTTAACTTTCCATTTTGAACATCAACATTGTACTTCAGGTAATTTTTTTTCATGTAATATTGGTTGGATCTTCTGTATCTTTGCCCCCCTTAGTAATGTCAGTTTGATTTAATTAATAATTATTTTAAGCATTTTCTAAGTAATGATCGGATCTGCTATGAGCCACAGAAATAATGTCTCATGAATACTAGGCAGTGGTGAGATGCTCTATGTCAAGTTGGTGCTTGAACTAGCACTGTGTGATACTGTGATGTATATTGAAGCATTAGGTGTAATGGTGTATGACACTAGATGTCAGGGTATATATTGCCTGTCCCTTGCCTGAAACTGTCTGCTCTGTATCTCTTGTAGCAGCTTTATTCTCTCTTGTTGGTGACATAGTCGTATTAATTTCTCATGGCTACATGCTAGTGCAGGTTCAAATGATTAGGCGAGGACTCAAAGAGATTGGGATCCTGAAAGATGAGAACGGTTACTCTTATCATCAGCTAAATCCAACTTCAGTAGGTCATATACAAATTCTCTTCGCATGCCTTAATAGTTTTCCCCCTGAAGGATGCTGCATGTGCCATATATGTAGCAAGTGTATCATTGCTCTTCAGCATTTGTTCTTTTTCCCTCTGCTGCAGGCTGATATAATTAACATTGTCTTATTTATCATGAGGCAGGTCATTATCTAGGAATGGATGTTCATGACTCAGCTATGATCAGCAATGACCGTCCGTTGCAGCCAGGTGTTGTAAGTCACTATGATACCTTTCATAAAATCCAATTTACACAATCCTTTCTGAGGGAGCTATGGTGTTTTTCAAGATGAAATGTGTTGTCGATCCTTGCATTGGGACCTGGAAGATCCCATTCTAATAAGGTGCATAAGCTTGGTTTTGCATGAATCTCAGACTCATTTGCTATTGCTTTATGTTAGAGAGAATGAAACAACAATGGCAGCCCGCCCAAAACTTCGCTCCTTTCCTTCTTCACTTCCTCGCCTATCTCATGCTTGTATGTCCAAAAGTACAGCAAAATGTTAAGCAATTTTTATTGTTTGGCACTATTCTTTTTAATGCAGTCCATGATCTTCATAGTCCTTGTAAACTTGATAGACTTTTTGAGTTTTGGTACTTATTCTATTCATAAATGTCCATCCTCTAATGCTTCTCTTTGGATCCCATAGTCAACATTGCTTGCTACACCAATTGACCTTTGATATGTGGTTGCACTTCAAACACCCACACTTTGCTTCTGGTGAGCAGCAAGATTGGAAGCTTGAAACAATCCAAAGACTGCTTGCTGCTTAATTACACTGAACTGCTTCATATGCACGGACTGTGTATGATCATACCTGCTTAAACCAATGTTGTTGAAGTTGCTGTTCAATTCTCCAGAAAACGATGGATTCTAGTTTCTTATCAGATGAATGTTATTTTTTTAAGACATTGTTGCCACGTTTCCTTTTCCATCATTTTGTTTCATAGGCTTATATCTTGTGGTGCAAAGTTTTTAACAGTGCGGCATGATTACAGTTAAGGGGAGTTGTTTCTTCAGAAGTTTTGCACTGATGAGCTTGCTTTGGGCAGGTGATAACAATTGAGCCTGGAGTTTATATACCCATATCCTATGATGCACCAGATAGGTACAGCCTGAATCAGAACTAGTATTGGAACAAGGATGAGTGTTTTTCCTTTGTTTGTACAGATGATTGTCAGCCGTAGCTGTCTGTTCATCTTCAATCCATATTTCATAAAGATGATTGTCCCTCTGTTCACTCAAGCTGTTGATTGGTCTGCAGGTTTCGGGGATTGGAATAAGGATCGAGGATGAAGTCCTTATTACGGAAACTGGTTATGAGGTCTCTCTCTCTCTCCCTCTCTCTCTCTCTCATGTGCAAACGCACTTGCTCATGATCTTAGTTGATTGGTCGATGCGAAATCAACTCTTGAAGGGAATGGCAATGAATTCCTAAATTAATCTTGGTATATATGCTCACATGAATTTCACCATGCAAGCAGGTTCTTACTGGATCAATGCCCAAAGAGATTCCGCATATAAAGTCTTTACTGAATTTTGCTTGTAGTACAGCTACAGAAGCCTCTGACTTGAGAGCAGCATTCAGTTAAATCTCCCTCAAACATGCTGGGAAGAATTTATTCTGATATACATGGTTTAAAACCATTATTATCATTATTTTTATGTCAGCGATGGAGAGAGATGAGTTAAAGCTGCCAATGATTGTACGAGGGCTACAGTACCGCATCATCCAATTGATTGTATCAGAAGAGAACGGAAATTACCCCTGATTTAAGTATAAAAAGTAGCAAGGCATTTGGAAGCCCATCGGTTTTCCTTTTTTTTTTTTTGCCAGCTTGATTCTTCAAGTCTGAAATTATTCTCTCACTGAAGGTCCATTGAAGCTTTTGAATCATCTTCTTTCAGTTAGCCTTGTTCTTAATCAAGAGTGTGCTCACAAGGTATTTGATCTTCAGAATATCAGTGAACTTGGTCTCTCCCTTGAGGTTGATTCGTGACCATGGCAGGAGAAGGTTATAGTGGATTTGACCCATGCTTATTTCCTACTTTTACAGGGCTCGAGAACTATGGAAAGAAGATTCCTTCTATATAGCCAGATCTCTTTTTAATATGAATCAAGTGAGGTGGATTTCTGTTTTTTCTTTGAGCCAGCTTAAAATCGCGTTATTGCACCTTAACTGTTAAATTATTAGCTGAAACTGTGAAGAGATAACGCAGATAACGTTGCCATCGTTTGAATAAGCCAAATTCCCTCCATGAAAGGATTCTGTTACCATTACCCCAAAAAAAAAAAGATACCGTTTACTGGGCTGCAAAGTTTATGTGGGCAGACGGTGGATGCCAGCATTTGCAAAACAAATATCAGATGACAGGTTGGCATGTTAGAGTTCCATTAAGAAGCACCTTTATTTCGCCGCTTGGCAGGTCAGGTTAGAGTTCCATTAAGAAGCACCTTTATTTTCGCCGCACATGCAAGCTGACAAGCAGCTCCAAACCGCATGATTTGAGTGGTTTTTGTTCACAGCAGAACGGTCTGTTTTACCGATCTCTCACAAAGGCAACAAATGGCGACAGAACAAATTTACCCCAATAGCCTCACTTTTCATGGGAAGGACGGTCATCCATCTGGTGTTACTTGAAAAAAAAAATTCATTTGAAGCTCTTGTAAACTAAAAAACACTCCTAAAAAGATAAAATGAAATGTTGTCTGCTTCTACAGGTCAGAAAAGTTAGTTTTAGAACTTAGAAAACCCAGCTTATAGCTTCCTTGCCCATACAGGAACAATTATCCAATATACATTCACCAAATGTCATGTCTGTCACAATGTATTTTTATATAAGAACTGAAATGAATGCAATTTTTATAAATGACCTTGAAATAGTAGAAGCAACCCATTTTTACCAATCTTTTTAAAGAAGACAAAATAGCGACTAAAATTTCACTTCCATTTCAAGCAACCCATATATATGGTTGCATATATTGCCACCTTAAATTATCTTTCCCCTGTGGATGCAAAATTATCACTCAAACAAAATCTTGAGGAAAAAGGAAAAAAAAAAGAAGAAATTATAAGCAATTTAACAGCTATCAAGACAAGGTGTGTCCATGCTTTCAAGAGCGCCTTCCACATATTGCTAACACCTCAACATATTTCTCTTGTGGACTTATTTTGCCAGCTTCCATATGCAAAGGTCACATCCCTTCCCTTAGTAACAACCTTGTCCCCATCAAGCTACCATTGCTTCTTCCCTTTCCTCTTTTTCTTCACGCTGCTCTTGGAACAGCTGCCATTTCTGGGAGAAGGGGTCTCATTTGACATGTTGCTAGTTTCAAACATGCCCGACTGCATAGCATTCTGTAACCACTCAAAGAATTCTTCCTCCGTCATTGTCTCATCCATGTTGGTGGTCGGCATCCCCCACCTCCTCTGTGAGCTGAAGTGGTTGCTTTGGAACTGGGTTGCTTTGTTAGGCTGGTGTTTACATGAAAGCTCGGCTTATGAGTGTTAGCAGGACATCTCATTCCCTGTAATAATATAAAAATGCATGACAATGATAAGAAACTGGTGGAACATAGACCATAGCATGTCAAAGGAAATTACTAAATCTGTGTTGTTATCACTGAACTTGATGAAATTATCCAATTTGTGAAAGCAAGCCACCTAGTCCCTTACAGTGCATGAATCACAAGATGTTAGCAAAAATTGAAATGGCCAGAATGAAGGAAAATTCATCGTAAGACCAACACATTGATTAACAATTTTTTTTTAAGTATAATTTCCTGGCTCCACTTTGTTTCTTTTTTTCCCCATCTTTCATCCTCCTCTTTTAACACACATCTAGGGCACAGACAAGAAAGATAGGATAGCTATTGATAACTCCCAGACAGTAAACTTAAGCATGTTACAGATCTCCAAAAACACTGTATCACATTCTGTAACTGCTTTGTAACTCTATTTTCACATTAAAGGTTAGTTTATCAAATCATTTAGCATGCACACGGGCGTGTGTGCGTGCATGTGTGTGTGTGTGGTTAGTGTCCCAACACTCCCCACAAGTACAAGAAAAGCAATAGGGTTAAGGAAAGGCCAACCATGCATAAATAGTGCACTGCTCCTCACTACCATGCAACACAGTCCATTAGCAACTTATCCATAGCCATGCCAATATACTGAGTAAAAAACATCATGCAATAGGATGCTCAGCTATCTTAGACAAACAGGTGACACCAGCCAAGAACTACCCAGGGAATATTTCATGATCACCTTGTGATCTCCTACCACATAGTGGAGTGACAACTTAGAGAGGTTAAATGGCAATAAGGACTCATAATAACAAAATAAAATAAATTTAATCATTTTCTAAATCATTGAAGCTAATCCTTCTAACATATCTTCACACCTGTACATTTACGTATTTGTAAATCATCAATATGCCTAAGCTGATCCCCCTCCATGGACCTATCAACTTCCCTGCATCCTTCAACCTCAACAGGGTACAAATTTGAGAATCATCCCATCTCAAGCTACAACCCTAACCTTTAGTCTCCTTGTTGTTACTTATTTCTCTTAAATAGTTGGTCTTGTTCCTCATCTCACTCTATGCTTTTTCATGTTACAGTGACTAAAATTCTTGAACCATCCCATACCAAGCTACAAGCCCAAGCTTCTTATTTCTCTTCACTAGTTGGTCTTGTTCCTAACCTTTGGCTCGACCCTCCACAAGATCAACTGACAGTTCTTGAACCGCACCATGAGGCCCTCCAAACTATTGGTAGTCCATTCGACAGTGCTTGGACCCTCACAACACCACCTAAATGAGTTTAGCCATCCCATTGTCCTCCCGAAGCGACAATTAGAGGAATGACCAGACATGCATTTGGTGCAGCAATTGAGCATGCATTAAACAGTCAAAAGCTAATATCACTACAATCAAGTTTATGTATCTACCTGACAGATGAACCATTCAGTTGCATCATATATCTTGCTTCCAGCGCAAACATACGCACATGGTGGATCCATCTGCACAAATTTATATCACTTTAATATGAGGAAATTGGATATGCCTACCATCCAACTTAATTATAAAATAAGATGGCAAATATGGGACACATCAGAGGATTTTGAGGTAGGTCTGCCATGCAGTAGGAACAATTCTGCCATAAGTCCCAGTGTGGTACATGTTAAACCTCAAGATTCACTTTGCTACATGATGCAGATAAGGCTTTCAGCAGCAGCATGCAAAAGCGATCATGGACCACACAAGTCTCAGTTATCAAAGTCCATCATATATTGCATTTGTTCCTGCAGCAGAATCAAAGTTTCTACATTGCAATAGACCTAAACTGCATCTTACGTTGACAAATAACAATTGAGATTAAACTATGACAACACAGAAAATGAAAGACAGGTTCGTTGGTACATCAGCTTTAGAAATTAGGAAATCTGGAAGAAGTAAAGATTACCTTTTGCAGCAATCCAAACAGAAGGGGCTGAAAGGACTGTTCGACCCACCCATCACCATCTTTAGCTTGATGAAAATCTTTGCACTCCTACCACACATGAAGTCCAGGAAACATCAGCAACACAGAGGATTATGTAATGCTCAACCCAATAAAGAATAATCAGGAATGCATTAAAGAAAAAGAACCTGACACCATCTTGCTCGGGATTTTGATCTCTCTGTGCAGGCCCAAACATGGAACTGACCGCACTTTTTGCAGGCTATTCTTCTTGATTCTCCATAAATCCCTTCATCTTCAGCTTCAGCATGACTATATCCAGATCTGAAATACCATGCCTTCCCTTCTGAAGAATCAAAATTCATGAAATTCAAAGAAGTATAAGCCAATGGCTGTAATTCCTAAGCAGCAAACAACAATTTCCAGAAAAACAAATTTGGGAGTGGCAAATTAACAAAATAGAGAAGGAAAAGAGTATTTGCATTGGTACAGGGATTTTAATGCATGTCTCAGCAAAGATGCATGACGTAATAATGCTATTAGCTTAGCCATTTTATGGAGAAACACAAGGATCAAGAATCTGAAAATGGTTACCTCAAGGGCTTCAGACTATCTTTTATTCCTTTAAATAGAAGTAAAATATGAAACAAAAGTTGCAAAATAACTCCTCTAAGACTGCAGTTAGAGAAACATGACGCCACAAGATAAGTCTCTTCAAAGAAGTCAATCTAAGTAACACCTATAAGGCTGCGTCCTTCAGGTATGGTATTTCTTAATATTTATGACAAAATGCAATCAAAAGAATTTATTTTCTCCTAGAAACAACTGCCAAAAACACCTTTTTAATGGTCTTGGATATGATAATATAACCTAGACCCTCCTTTGTTGATATGACAGCAATTAAATTTAAAGGCCATAAAGCAAAACACCAGCGAGAAAGATGAACAAATGAGAGGCAGAATACTATAAATGGGAATATGAAAATTGCAAACAGTTGTGAAGATATTTTTATCCAACTAGCAAAATAGTTCTTCCACATCAGCAATACATAGGAAAGAAGGTTCGACTGGGGATAAGGTTCAGACAGGATAGATGGGAAAAGAACTGACAGCAGAGGACCAGATAAATGCAAGGAAACTTCCTAATTCTTCATCAGTTGTGGTCAGTCATCTGACCAAGAAATAGGAAATCTGCAATGATAACGTAGACTGAGATCTCAAGAGTTGTCATGTTGAATAAGAAACTTGTGACCAGTATAAGCATACGAGTGACAAAGGGATGAATGGGCCTGCACCCTTTACACAATTCTAACATGGAAAGCCCGCATTAAGAAACAAGATATGAGACAGGAGTGGCACAATGGAGCTTCAAAGCCCATTTCAATTTTAGACCTTCATATTGTCATATATGAATTTAGGTTCAAATGGAGATCTGGTCAAGGTTTTAGCAAGTATATCATGGATGGTTGATAGCACGGATATTGTTGCTGAGGTGATAGGAAAATGAATTCAAACCTAATACTGCAATCCCTAATTTACCAGTAGATAAATAAGTCACCCTCTGATGATTGAAGCCTTCATAGGATGCTCAATGGGAATTAATCTAGCAATTTCGATGCAGTAACATGAAGATATGCTGGTTAGCAAAAAACATGAAGATATGCCTACAATGTGTGTGGAGGTTGCCCCACCAAACCCTGTCAATGGTAGCGATACAGTGAGGGATAAAATTTCTTTCAGCATTACATTTTTGTTCAGATTAGTGTATGTACAAATATTTTCAGAGCGACGTAAAGGATGGTTTAGGTTTGATTAGCTAAGGTGAGAAGGGAGCTTAGAAGAGAATATCAGACCAAAGGGGTAATTTGAGGAATATGGCAATCAAACTCAATATGAGGAATAAGCAGTATTGATGACAAAAGTAGGACCAGCACTTGAATGATGAAACAGTATTCTAAGCATTGAACTAACATCAGAAACAATGATGCCGTAGAAGTGCCAAGGCTCAAGAGAGGGATGGAGATGACAAGGTCGCACTTAAGATGATACAGAACATTGAATTGTATCCAAGGTGGATCTGAAACAAGAGGAGTCGATCCATGAGTTCAAATGGTGGTCGGTGGATGTCCAGGTGATAGAGGTCTGTCTATAAACTCTGGAGACTGTTGAGACCATAACAGGGCAAACATTGCACAGCAGAAGTGGTAAAACTACTCATCACAGAGCAATGCCCAGATTGATGAGGAATTCGAAAAACTAAATTATATCTGAAGCAAAATAAGTTGCTTCCAAGCTACACCTAATGGAGGATAATATACCCTAGTTTTACCAAGTGGAATCTGAGATAGAGGGACGGAATTTGGGATGACAGCAAGTAACTACTAATTAGTTGCACATATGGGTGAAGAGAGCATGCAGCTAACATGGGCATAGTGGAAGACAGCTTCACAGATAACATGCAAAGACTTAGGTATGGAAGTAATTGTCATATCCAATCTCCCAATAAAATTCCCTTCATGAAATTATTTAAAATACATAACAGAAAACAACAACACGGTTATTATAAGAACTAACTGATAACATGGCAAATTAGTACCCCTTAAAGGGCTCCCATTTTCAGATATACTAATGTGTCAGAAACAAATAAATTAGAATCATTTTGATGTTACCAAAAATATTAGGCTGAACTTGATAATATTAGGTTAAAAGTTATCTCTATAACTGAGAAGGAACAGCCTTAACTTTTCTTAGTCACGATAATCTGATGAAGAGATGAGCTATAAGTGAGCTATAGGTGCTTATAGCTCATAAATATTAAGTCCTAAAGAATTTCTAGATGAATAGAAGATGACTTTAATTAGTTCTCTGAGCTAAGCAACTTAAGTTGGAAGGAATATCTTAGAGTAGGCCAAAATTTTGGGAAAGACTATTCTTTCAGTCAACAATAATAAGCTAATGTTGGCCAATGATATTAGAGGAATTTAACTGAGACATCACCTCCTAGACATGATGATCCACTGACATGTGATTCCAAGTGTGGGTCTGTTATTTTTCACTTGCTATTGAAGTTATGGTTGCCTACATGAATCTTCAAATCAGTTATCTTGATGAAATAATCGATGGTAAACCAATATTTTACCAAGGATTTTAACTAATTAAGTCCTAAAGCCACAGTCAACAAAAGAAGTAGAAGAAATACCTTTTGAGGAGCACTCTGAAACCTTCGAAAATAGTTCAATAGTTCTTCCCTCCTCAGTTCATCATCATACATCTTTCGTTTCAAAGAATCTAGCAAAACCTGGGTATTCATGATAAATGTTATATCCTTCTTACTGAACTTCCCGACTCCGTGTGCAGAGAATGGGGGCTTTTAAGGGCTGAGAAAGTCTACCTCATATGCGTTTTGAAGTTTCTTAAATGCTTCTGCAGCTTTCTCATTGCCCATATTTTTATCAGGATGGACTAGCATTGCCTGAAAACCAATTCACAGAAATAATTCTTAAAGTCACTAGGAATTCAAAACGATAATAAAATTGCCATACTAACACGAAGCACAAACAAGTGTTTGGATATGAAGGCTAAGAACATTGAGAATTGTTACCTTTTTCTGTACTCTCTTTTGAGTACAGAAACATCTATGTTCTCGTAGCGAGTAAACCTAAAGCTGAATAGTGATCAGTACAAGTTAACAACCGAAGAACTTCATCTTCCGAAGTTAACTCTGCCTCGGCTCCACTGGTTGAAGGAGCACCTGTGCTCCGGTCAGCTGACCTCTCAGATGCAGATTGAGAAGTATCCTCTGCTTGTGAGGAATGAAAAGGCTCACTGTACCAATGACCCGATCTACCCTGTGAATGCCTGGCTTGCTCTGAAGGGTCATTAGACCTATGCTCATTTAGCTTGTTCTGTAGGAAGTGTATCAGAACATCACTGGAAATGAAAGACAGGTTAAGCCCCAAAAGAAGACCAAGCCATCCTACATAGCTTCTCGCGCAATGCATGGAATATATAGTGGTGATAAGAAGTGCAACACGTTCATGGCTCAAAGCAAATGCAATGCCTGCATTAAAGAAAGCAAAATCTCAGCAATAAATGTTTAAACACCATGCAGAATACAGGACTTAAATACTGTCCCAATTTTAGAAAGCTATAAAATGCAAACCTCCTAGAAGTATGACAGCCCCTGTTGTCCAAAAGCTTCCATAAAGCCACAAAACTACCGTTGCAAACATGGAAATTATCACAATTGCAAGTCCAAGACCAATGAAAATTGCCACTAAAGCAGCAATCACCTGACACAGACAGGATCTATAAGAGAGCAAAACCTTTTGATTTCTTACATGATAACACAAGCTGCAAAATATTTACTTGACATAATCAAAGAATATTTAGAAAGCTAACAAACATCAAGCTGAGCATTAGCTAGCATCTTAACCTCAGAGAAAAACTGTTGTAAAGAACAATTTTCTTGTAATTCTGCCTGAAGGTAATTTTGAAACATGGATCAAAAAACAGAAGAGATGGAGTATAGAGATCCTAACCCAACAAATGGAAACAGAATGGCATCCGTGGACCTTATCAATTGCCTAGAACAACCTTTAAAACAAGCCGAAGAGACAAAACATGACAGGAAAGGGGTGACATCATTTCCTTTATAGATATAAAGAAAAAGAAGAAAGGGACAAACTAGATTGATTTCAGATATAAAATATGAATTGTTTTGATCGAAAGGTTTTGCAGCAGATAAGTGATTAATGTTGATATGGAGAGAATTAACTAGGAAGATGAAATGTAGACAGAAAAGAAATAAGTGAAATGTTGGAGATAGGTTATGCTATTTCCCTGAATACTGTGCTCATAGTATCTATATACATCTAATAAAACATGTGCCACATCATGCATGATTAAAAGTGTCTCTTGTGAATTGACAATGTATGTCACATGATAAGGGGTAAGAAATAATCAGTGTAGAGCAATCAGCCTTTTATAGAGAAAAGACAGAGAGAAAAAGAGAATACAAACTAAGGATTCAGATCCTAGAGGGACATCTTGCGGGACATCAAGATGGGGTGCCATCCCATGTATCGGGGCAGGACCATCCCGTCATTGTCCCAACATCCTGATCAGGACATTCTGGGACATCTTTTGTCTCAAGTGTTGGGACAAGACAGGACGGCGGTGCATCCCGTTCGATGAAAAAACTAGAACAATCCCATCCCACAAGATTTAAAACCTTGATACAAATTTCAAAAATGAAAACCGGCCGTGCATCAAAAATTGATTCTTTTTAACTCTCTTTTTGAGAGAGATAGAGACCACCACCCAGAGTAAAATTAGAAAGATCCAAGAAATTAGAGATGCACCAAGACTCGACCAAGAACCCCCCACAGGAGAGAAGTATTACGATCAGGCATTGCCCAATTCACATTCTCTTGGACTAATCCAAAGAAAATTAGAACTTGTCACCTTAAAGTACGTTAAAGATCCATTCTATGATTCCTAATAACCAAAAACCTGATTCATGGTGGTCTTTAAGTGGAGGAGAATTGTGGCTTCCAGAATTTTTATAATGAATTACAGATAAATAGATGACTCAACTTGACATGTCATAAAGAACAAGGAACACCTAAGAAACATTTAGCAATCTCATTTTGCCATTTAGTGATCAGTATCTCAAATTTGTCGTCAACCTTTAATGACAAAGCTCAAAAAATTCTTAACAGTATTCTTTAGTTAGCCAGACCAATCCAATTCTGCAAGATCATGTATATAATATATTTGAATATATACCAGAAATTTGGTTAATTTTATGTGAAGGTAGAAAATCTATCCTGTTTCTGCATTGCACATGCCTAAAGCCTGATAATACCATTCAATAAATAAAAAAAGTTTAACATGTATGATACTTAGGAGAAAAAATAAACTCATAAAGTTACAACTTTGGATTAACCCAGATTTCCTTAGGATTACAAGATATTTATACTTTTCCAAACATGGTTACAAGTAATGCACAGGAATTTATGGAGCAAGATCAATACTAAGCATAATCAAGTCTCAATTACTTCTTTCTTTTTATTTCTTCTTTTCCAATAAATGGGCATCCAAATCAAATTATTGTTTAAACTATTAAAAAAAAGGCAAGATGGTGACAGGTGAAACAAAATGAAGAAGAATATGATTAGAACAAACCATGAGTATAAGAAATTTTGTGATTCCAGTCATGGCAATAACTGAGAGGATGCTGCACCATATTACTGTGAAAAATGATGTTGTCCCCAAACGCAATAAAGAATCAAGACCCCTGATGCAGCATTCCAGCCAAACCATTGATAGAAGAAGGATCAACTTTCCAAAATACAAAATCCAAGTAAAATTATAGGACACACATGCTCAACTTTAAGACGGACATAATCATGGCCCATCTGTAAAACAGCTACAAAGGTTGTGAACCGTGGTTTCTGCTGTTCAACCCATTCACTAGTCACTTTCAAGACATAAAAAGCCACAGCTCTTAGATCCTTAGCAGCCACCGCAGCTGAAAGACTGCTATTTTCCGTCATATTTTCGACAGGAATACCCTCAGCCACATTATTTGACGAAATCTTTTGATTGTGATTACCGTTGTTGAACATTTCATTGTTTCCTCTTGATCCAGAAGCACCCGATGACAAGTCACTTCCAGCGGGATCTCTTATTTTACTTGATGTATCCACTGTTTGTGATAAATTGGGTTTGTATCATCTGACTTCCCTCTGCAAGAAACACCAGCAGATCTCTGCTTGTTTTCTTACCACTCCCCTTGGAATTGTTTTTGCCCTCCCAAGTAGGACTACTTGATGCTTCTTCTTCAGCAATCTTCCCATCATGTGATTTTAGATTTTCTTTATTCACCATCTCTGAAACTACATTTTGTAATTAGGTCCATTGCGATTTAGACCATTTCTTTGTTGGTTTCCCTTCCGAGCCATGATATATCTGCTACAGATAAAAGCTTGGAGGCATGCTAATCAATTTCTGACAGTCTAAAAGTTAGATCCATTATACAGCAATTCATCTTTCAATAAAAAATAGAACCTGTAAAACCAGATGAAGTTATAAGCACACATGAACCCAAGATACAGATAAAAAGGCAAAAGAAAATATAGAAAAAGGCCATGGCACATTATGAACTTAGTGAAAGGCTTTTCACAAAAGTTATTACCATTGATTTAATGTGCGATTCAAAGATGGTGATGTACAAAACCCAGAATGTAGGATAGAGTTCAGCATGTACCAGCTGGTGTATAAGCATGATTTTCATCAGATGGATAGCATCCATTTCAAACCATAATATAACAAATTCAATAGCATTTTGGTATCAAAAACAAATTGATTTATGCCATTTTGCCAGAAAATAGATACATTTTTGGATGAAACAACACTGTTTCGAGCGAGAAAGAACAATTCAAAGGCCATTAATAAGCATTTTCAGGAGTCATTTAGTTTAAGCTACTTGAAAATGCAAAACGTTCAACCAAAGCTTAGGATCATAGTCATAGTTTTTACAGCATTACTTCCATCACCTCTTACCCACACAGCCAAACCTCAAGCAAAAGTCTGCATCCACATTACATATGCGCCAAGCATAGACTTTTACATCAGTAGTTAATCATGCATGCTTTGAACCTCAAACAGTTTCACTAACACTCACTTTATACATCAGCATCCTCAGTTGCTAATCACTTCAATAGCAAGCTTACATCACAACCAACAGCATTTAATATATCCATCAACCTGCGACTATATGCACCTAATGTCACTATTCTAGAGTTCATTCATTTGGTAGCTGCTTGAAGCTTTATTCAGAGGCTGAACCCACTTTTGCTGACTTGTTTTGCCCAATGGTACTTCATATTTTTGCTACTTCACGCACTAGTTGTCTAGTGATTGTGCTTGGTACTTTTCCTCTGGATGCTACATTAATTGCCCAATACAAGCTTGTCAACATAATTATACCTTTGCAGCCTGTATTTATTCATCATCTTGGTGCAGAATATAGTGCATAATCTCTTGTTTGTGCTCATGCAACTCAAGCACAGCATAGTTCATCATTTCAGGCCGCGGCATGGAAACTTCTTAAGAATTCTTTCTCAAGCATTAACTATCTCCACTACCTCCCTCACTTTCTCCCTTCCAAGTTCCATCAGAAAATATATTGGGATATCCATCTTTCACATGACAATCTCACACTGCAACACCCACCATGGCTTTGAGAGGTGTGCTGCACAAAGAAAGTTTATATAGTATGCATAAACAGCATATCCATGATTTGCATTTTGTCATCCGTAATTAATGTCACCAATCAGCACAAGGCTTTGTATGCAAACTCTGTGGACTTGCAAGGATTTAATCCTCCAGGTGCTTTGATAAATCATATAAATTGACTTTTGCAAGGTAAGAGGAAACCTCGATGGGAAAAAATGATCATAATGCCTGTTTCATACTCTTAACGTAGACCCATAAATGGCATGCTAGGAACCTCCACTCAACCATGTATCAGATGCGACATCGACACAATTATTCTCAATCAAGTCGAATCACACAATTGGCATGTAAGCTTTAATAAGAAAAATCCCCTCCGTTCTTCAAAGTAATGATACATAATACTATTTGGATAACAAACTCAGAACCATGGCTCTACACTTAACACTACACATCCAAGAAAGATGAATTAAACCACAAGAATGTCGCAAATTATAGCATCAGAGGTTTTGTCTCCCCAATAGTGGGATGAAAAATCTAAAGAAACAAAGATCACTCCTTTTTTGCCTTCTTGACTTTTCTACACCAAGAAGTGGTCAATTAGGTCATTCCTTGCAGATTTCCAATCATTACGGCCCACATTTCGAGCATCGATTTCACCCACTAAATCACACCAAAAACAAAAAATTCAAACACAGAGAGCATAAACCCCTATTCGAAAATCTCATACAAGAACTAGTCAAAGCAAGAAAGAAAAAGAGAAAGAGACAGGAACAAGCACAGATACCAGAATCCACACCAAATTCCACCGTTCTGAACAAAACCTAGTTCGAAAAAATCGTTAAAAAATCCAAAGAAACCAAACCCCGATGCACGAGACGCGATTTTCGGATGCTAGAGGGTACTGAGACGCCGATCGGCGCATTCAGAGAAGAGATGGGGAGATGAGGGGTAAAGATTACCTTGGAATCGCGGGGGCGAAGCGGAGACGAGAAACTGGAGGAGAAAAGCCGCCAGCGATTGGGTGTGAGAGAAGTTAAAAGGGGAGAGCACAGACGGTTTCCGACGCCGTCCGTCTCCTCTTTTTGTCTCCGAGTGTAGCCCTTTATCTCTTGCGTTGCAGCGAGAAAAGAGAACGAAAATAAAATTCCACCATATAATACATATATACACACGTGTGTACGTGTGTAGGGAGAGAAAGTAAAAGAAAATTATTGCACCAGATAATATATATAGATACGCGCGCGCGCGCGTGTTACATGCAGGATGTCCTCAACGATCCACACAAGTTGTTTGTATCATATTTTCTATCTATATTTCTTATTAATATTACTATTATATTGCTTTTATTTTTATATTATTTTAATATGTTTATTATTTTTTCTATTTAATCGTCTAGTTTGACTATTTCTACTTTTGTGCTCTAGGATTAGATGGGCAATTCATGGTCTTGAAAGTCATAAGAGTTTACCTAGAGTAGTTAAAAAATAAAATTTTCCTTGCTCCTCGATTTAGATATTTTCAAGATGTAAGTGTTTTGGGAGAATGGTTACTTGAAGGCCATATTCTGGATCACAACCTATACACCCACGATAAGTTGCATTAGTAGTAGATGGAGGATGTTTCTCTGATCCAATTGTCTCATGTACTTCACTGCTTCGATATTGAGCTTGAGAATTTTACGAAATATAATAGTTGCGATAGGATTGTTGGAAGGTACTATCATGGTCCAATATCTTCTTTATATCGTACCAAATAAAGAGTTGCACTAGATTATTTTGTGAAATATAGGAGTAGTATTTGTATTTGGATCCAAAGATCCTCCTCCATCTATAGTTCCATGAAAATAGATTATTGATTAAATAATAGAAGCAAATAACAGAATATCAAACACAATCTATCCATGTTAGATCCCTCATTTTGGTCCAAGGTTTAGCAAGCTTATAAATCTGTTCATTTAATATTTTTTAAAATTAAAAAGAAGAGATATCATAGATGTGGTGGTGTAGATAGGGCTTCTTTAGTCCGACATCGATTATGAGTCAAGAGAAAATATGATTCATATGGATTGGAACATTCTCTTTCATGTAAAGTGTCTTTTAAAGGATAAAATCATGAGGATCTAAATGATCAAAGTCCATTGAAGTCAAAAGTCCATTGAAGTCTAAGATCTACTGAAGCCTAAAGATGGTCATGAGTCAAAGTGGACAATACCTCACGTATGCGGAGGTGGAGGAATAAGCCAACTATCTAAGCCATTCGATCTCTTGACCCATGATCACAATATTGGCCCCATTTGTGGGAATGCCTCTTATTCATACATATTCTCTCTTGACTGGGAGGCTGTATTGTGGTGTAGAGAGGGCTGCTTATATGGATTCGAATATTCTCTCCTTTTTAAAGGACAGAATCGTGAGGCTCTAAATGATCAAGGCTCATTGAAGTCAAAGGTCCATTAAAACCTAAGGCCCACTGAAGCCTAAAGATGGTCATGAGTCAAAGCGGACAATACCTCACGTATGCGGAGGCGGAGGCATAAGCCAACCATCTGAGCCATTCGATCCTTTGATCCATGACCACAATAATAAAAACATTATGCAATAAGATTTGATCTTTTTATGGGACTTTGTAAATGTCCCATTTCAAAATAAAAGTTTAATTTGATTTTTTTTTGAATATTCAATGTAATTTTAATTTATGATTTTTCGTGTAAAGAATGAGAATTTTGATTTTATTATTCAGATAGGATAGGTCAAGTTTTGGTTATAAAGCCGAGATCCTCGGGAGGAGCCATCGGGTGTAAAATATTAATATGTTGATTTGAGACTTGATTACTTTATAATTATACAAGTGATGATATATTATTATTATTATTATAATATATTCCATGCAAAGAAATGCCGCATCCTAGCAGTAGAAAGAAATATGGCATCATCTAAAAAGCAACCGTGGCGGTGCCAAATGAAGCTACGTTACAATTATGGCTGCAAATCCCTAGCAAAGAAGCGTGACATCCTAGCAAAAGAAAGAAATGAGGCATTTCAACCTTCTCATGGAATAGTGTTCCCACAAAATAAACGCATGGAATAGTGAGGTGTGCATTAGTTACTTCTCTTGATTTGTTTGTCTTCGATCATGGTAGCCATTTCACCAGTCCTTTTTTGTAGCTAATAGTACATCTTAATTCTTTCCCCTTTAACTTGTTGACTAACAAAGGAAGCAAGGATATTCAACAAATCTGAATGTTCATGAGTCAAATCTCTGTAGAGCTAGGTCTGATGTAAATACTAGTGAAACTTCGAACCGCCAAAAAATCAAACACCAATCATGTAGAAGGTGATGACTACTTAAATGGATAAAGCCACTCAGGACTAGGTACTAGTGGTAGAGACTCAAGTCTCCTTATCTTGATATTTGTAGCTACCTCCCATCTTATTTCTTAAAAAAAATAAATACATAAAAAATCAAAGGATGGAGATATTGTCAGAGCATATTTTGCAAGGTCCAAACAAGAGTTTCAATGGAGACAGATAACCTAATAATAAGTTCAAGGCTGACTTGAAACACAGGGTTTGGGTAGTAAAAATGAATCCAACAAGCTATTGGTTTAGGTTTGCATTCTGAAATTAGACCCAAAGTTTTGTTCGGTTGGCTTTGAATTTAGATAAATTTGTACCTAGAAACCTGAAATGTAACTTGATTATTGTACATATGAAAAAGTATATATGTATATATGTGTGTGCGTACGAATTATGTGTAATGCATGTTAAAATAATGAAAAAAAAGTTCAAAGGATTTGGAAGATAAGAGAGACAAATCACATGGATTGTAGAAAAAGCATTGATATTTTTGCTCTCTTTAAATTTAAAAAGCATTCAATCACTTGATAGTGTAGATGAGATATAGATGGTAGTTTGGAACACGTAGGAGAAACCATGCAGATGAGAAATAGAGGAGCAGAAAATAAAGGTGCACGTGAATTATATATCTAACTTTTATTCATATTTTTTCATAGATATTTGTGAAAAGAGGAACTGAGGATATTCTAGTTACAGAAATTGACAGATGATACCTAATAAGCAATTACCTCTCTTTTGATAATATGATATAGATATACTCAAATTATGAATATATAAAATGTATACATGCATACATATATGTTTGAGATGGATCTATTAAATTTCTTTTGATCATAAAGAAAATCTGAAAGTAATGAAAGTGCAACCAATCTTGTTCTACCAAGTAAGTGTCTATGTTATTGATGATAGTTTGTTTACAATATATCTGTTGTGATTTAATATTTATACTGAGCTTGATTATTGTAGAATTTTTTTCATTCATTTCTTTTGATTGCATGGATGCTTGGATCGTAAATAATTGTTGAATAAGCATCCTCTTTTAGTAATCTTTATTTCTTATTCTTATGTTTTCATGTTTCATAGTTTTTGAGATAGCATTTTAGGTACATTAAATAATTTTTGAAAAAATAGTCCAAAAGTGTAGCAAAATAACTTGTTAAACATCTGACTGCAATCTAGAACTCTATTTGTACTCTACCATCTTTAGGTCCAATATTGGGTATGGTTATAGAGTTTGATTAGGTTTGAGTTTGGACCTATTTTGGACTTAGGTTATGGATATCAATAAACCTAATCCAAACCCAACGAGCTAACACCCCTATTTCAAGTGCAACAGTCTATGAAATATCTTTCATACCCTTCATTACATTTTTAAGTAATGCAATTCACTAAAGTGTATAATAATCATTCTCTAATCTCTAGAATATTGCTATGGAAACAACAAAACCAGCTTTGGCAATATCACCACAAGAAAAAAAAAAAGAAGCAAAAAAAAAAAAAAACCCTTTGGGACCACCTCCAATATTCCTTTATGCCGATATGGTAGTCTATTCGTCTTACTAAAAGATCTCGGTTGTCGTCATGAGTGGTTGATAAACTGCGATTATTCTTTAGGAAGTCTCAATGCTGTGAGGCTTAACAGACAAAAAAATGATGGGGACTTTCAGGTATAGGGTCACGACCTCTCCGGGCAAAGCGGGCTAAGGTCCAACCATGTGCCTCCTACAAAACCACCTGGTCCCCTTTAAATATTCCCTTTCAAATGCTGTAGTCTTCGGCTTTGTGGCTGCAATCGGTCCTTTGACAAGGTTGATGTAAGCGACCATGAAACCCTCAATACAAACCATGTCCCCCCGAAAAACGTGCACCTCCCTTTGGATTCAAAAAAACTACAAAAAAAAAAAAGAAAAGCAAGAAACGAGCAGATCAGCAGAAATATATAAATCGTAAACACCAACCGGCAGAAATGAACCTAATGATCACCAATGCGATTATGTGACAGCCACAGCCAAATCCATAGAGTTGTTCTAATGTAATATATTGAAGCAATAAAAACTGATCACTAATATTATGTTATTGTTGTTTTATAGGAGCCTTGTTAACAATGTTGTAAAATTAACTAACAATATTTTATGCATTAAAGTGATTAAAGATATATCTTAAAAGTACTAAATAAATATAATATCGAGTTCCTGTTTCAGTGACAATGTTATGTTGTTTATATACTGTTATACGGGTCATAAAGCATATATGGTGCAATTACAAGTCGTTGTACCAGCTAATAACGGAGTAGAGACAGCATAATGTTATAATGGCATCTATAACATCTTCTTGACTCTGAACATGAAATGATATTACTATACAATGCTAAAAGATTCATCAGATATTATATTGTCTATGAAATGCCGGTCTGTAACATCTATTTTAGCAACTCTTTGACAGCATCTTAAATGCGTTAAGTTCGGTAATTTGTGTATTGTGACAATCCACTCTCCTGAACTGCTAATTTAAGTTGCCATAGTTTTGTTGCCATGAATAATTGCAGGCACAAATACTTCCATAAGAAAATTCTGTGCAAGCGGTGATATTTATGATTTTTATTCCACTTGTTAGATATAGGAAACCAAGCTAGAGTGCTTGCCATTGCAACCCCAAGAGAATGGTTTATCACAACAGGGTACAAAGATTGGTCTCTGATGAGCCAAACTCGAGCGCATATTTTCATTAAATCCCAATTTCATTCTAAAGGCCTGTGATTCCAAATAAAAATTGAAGCAAGATTGAAGGAGACTCCTTATTGTTATACCACCTGCAGGACTGGGCTATTGCTGAGGGCAAAATATCTAGATGTCAATAAAAAAAACAATGCCTCTGATCATGCTCTAGGGCCTGGCAATATAATTCCTCAGAATACCAATCACATGGCTGAGTATATTTTATAGAAAGGATATGAGCTAAAATATCTCGGCTAACATTGAATAACTTCTACAAACTCTGAAAATTCCCAGGATTAGAATTACAAAAGATATGTAATATGAAACACAAAGTGCTAAAATACTGCGCTTCTAAGACTGAATGCATCATCTTTCATGAAGTCTAACTCCTAAGTTGCTAATCAAATAATCCATAAAAGATTGTAGCCATCCAGGAGAACACATTTCTTGGAATATGCCTTTTGTGTGAGATGAAAACCTACAAAACAGCTTTGAAAAGTTGATCATCCATTTCATCTGACGGGTCATTTGCTGGCCAGCTTCTTTGCAGCTTCCTGCAGAACTTGTAGGACAGTTTCTCATCGGAACAAGAGATTTTGCTTCGAAAGCTACCAATTTGGCTCCAGTAATGGATTAATTCTTCCATGCAAATAAAATATGAAAACAATCATTTTAGAGAAACATAACCCCTCTTGATAACCATGATTTTGAATATGGAGAGACCAAGATTTCATTTCAGAACTTACTAAAATTCATGCTTTAAAAAGAAAGAGTATTCCTAATTCTATAGCTCACTTAGTTTCCTTGTGAAGTGAGAAGTATTCTGTTTATATTTGGTCATATGAAAGATCAGATTTAGGAAAAGTGGCTAAAAGCTTTACTGGCACAACAAAGGTCCACAAGAATTATAGACTGCAATTCCCATTTTCTGAAGAGGAAAACAAAGCCAAACCAACCTCCACAATGCTCAAGACATTGCAAAATATTTTGCTTACCATGCTTGTTTCTCACTGTTCTAGCTAACAAGGTTTGATCAAGAAAAAGCTGAATCCAACTTGATCTCCAACATGCGAAAAATAGTACCCAGGGAACTTCATAATAAGCTGCATCAACACAACCAGGACTTCAATATATATTTAGGCACTCCAGAAGTAGATAACAGGTATCATCCATTTCCATGATTAGGCTAAAGCTAACAAGTTGGTGCAAAATGCTTAAACTGATCCAAGGATGGATGTAAATCAATTGTAGAAGTACAAAGTACTTTAACAAGACATGGATTTCTGGACAAGGATGTTGAAAACCGTCAGCCACAGACAATGATTCACCTTGCTACAGTATTAGCTTGCATGAAAATTAAATTCAGGACCGAAGGCTAGCTGACAAAAAAAAATTCAAATCCGGGATATGCTCCAATCAACATCTTTTTGAGCCCTGTACTTGATTATATGTTTGGCTAGTATTACGTGTGCATGTATCATTACAAAATGGAGATCCATAAATGCGTCAGCAAACTGAAGAGTACCATACGATACTATATATATATATATATATTGAAACGTTCATAACAAAAAAAAAAAATTATATAATATTATCTAATTATTAATATTTTTAAATTATTATTTTTTAATATTTAACGTACGTACATAAATGCATAAGATGATTCACCTTTTGATGAATATTTTTAATATATATATGATATTTTATAATATTTTTTAAATATTATAGAAAATCCGTTCTCAGTTTGACCATAAGATTGCTAAATTGCTGAAAAGATCTGAAAGTCCAATCCTACCACCTTACCCTCCCTCCTAACTTCCTTCTTTCTCATTAGAAGAAAAGAAAGGGCAACAAAACCTCACCTCTTCCGTCTTGCCCTCTCCTATTCCCTGCCCAAGTTGATAACTTTGACTTCAGAGATTCTCTGTGAGGTCAGGGCCCATTGTGCTTTGCTAAAAATAAAGTTATTTTTCTGGCATAGGCAAAATTTAAACTATTTTAAAATATATTTAGTAAATTAAGGCCAAAATATGGTCTTTATCACATTAGCTTATTCCAATTTCCTACAAAATCCAGTAGTTTGATTTCTAAACTAATGTGCTCCAGATGAGACAACTATTATTCATCTGAAACAAATAAAATGGACCTAAGACAGGATTGATCTTATTTGATGTTCCATTGTAGGTTGATGCACTAATAATCTGAAACAGTCTGTCTGTTTTGAGTCGGTGCACGCAATTCTTTGGGGAAACATACTACCACCTACTCCGTTTTAGTTCAACTATTCCATACCTATTTGTAATTTATAGTGTGTAAATATATACATTAAAAATATTATTTTATTAGATCATATCATAATATATATATTTGAACAATTTTGTTTCTTGATCATCATTATTATTATTGTTGCTGCCAATTCCCTCATTGTCTGTTCGTCGAGAACGAGCACCTGCAAAATGAAGTCCGCACTGACCGGAGTTGTCTCCAATGGAGACCCTCCGATGTCTAAGTTAGAGGAGGAGACTGGGCAACAGTAGTCTAAGAATAGAGACAGAGCTCAGTGTATAAAATTAACTTACCGAAACTGTTGTCTTATCCCCTTTTTTATAGAGTAGATCGTCGTAACTGTCGGATATGGTCCCGCATTTAGTGGCGTAGAATCACAGAGCGGTAATCTCGTAGTGGGTTATTAATCTCCATGAATTATGCCGCGATATCAGTGGAGTAACTGTCCGTGATGGTTATGATACATTTGAATGAGTCGGCCGACTGTGCGTCGGGAGTCGATTGTCGGTTAGTGACTCTGAAATACCGACGGCCGAAGTAGTCTGTTGTCTGTAGAGTCCGAACATCGGCTGCTTACTGATACCAAATCGGTAAAGAAGGTTCGGTCGGTCGGTTGAAAGCAGTGTCGGTTTGCTCAGCCGACATATAGTCGGTAGTCGCTTCCAGAATTATCTGTTCGTTTGGTAGGTCAGAGTCGGACATCGGTCGGTGTGTGCCGAAGATCGGTCGGTTTATGGAGGTCGATCGGTTTACTCCAACAGTTGCCCCCCCACTCCCGAGTCCAATGGTGAATTATCGCGTGCGTCGTCACGTGGTTAATCACCTCGGACGAAAGGAGTTGTTGTCTGTCATGTCGAATCCCGACTCTGACACCACTTTCATTGGAGTACGGTCGAACAGTCATTTTGTCGCTTCGAGCCGTCGTATCGACAGGAGGATCTGGTGTTAGACGTTGTATTAGGAATGTGAACCGGCATCGCGGGATTTAATTCTGGCATGTAGATTTTCGCCATGTGTCGGGGTGCCATTGGGTCGGAGTTGTTCACGTGGATGGGGGTAATGTGGTTTGATCTGGTGCAGGTGCATCGAACCGTCGATCGATGATGGGTCCAGATGCTACCACGTGTCATCATCCAGTGTGTTCTTGATCTGACAACTTTCAACTGGACTGTCGGGCATTCCTATATAAAAGGGCCACTGTCAGCCAGGTACTCATCCCTCATTTCATCCTTTCTGATGGGAGAGCTTTGTCAGAGAGCAGCTCTTCGAGTAAAAACTGTTCCTTATTGTTTCCAAAGCCCCCAAATGATTTTGATGGGTCAGGTTCTTGCAGGGGGTGGTTGGTTGGAGATTCCGACCGACGGCTCTCTGTCGGACCCGGAGGTTTTTCTGTGGTCCGATTGTAAGTCGGTTTCGAAAGCGGAATCGTGCTTCGAGCCGACGTCAGCTTTTCACCCCTGGTGCCGATGGTGGGGTTGAGACCCGTTATCGTGTATTCCGCATCCCGATTTCAGCTACATGATCAAAGTCATTTTCGTCGCGGACGAAAATTTGAAGCCCGCCTCTAGCTCTGATTGCCGATCGGATTTCAGCAAGGAGGGTGCGGTCGTTGATCGCATTTTCATGTAGAAGTGGATCAGGTTGTTGGCGTGGTTGGTCGGGCAGTATGATCGGCCAACCATTTTCGCAGTCTGATCTGATTCGTACCATTCTCAAGCTGGAAATAAAGTTTGTTAGAGAAACTGATTCAAAGTGGGTCTGTTGATTCTTCAGTGGAACAAAAGGCGGCGACGAAGATTAGTCGGTGTTTTTTTTTGTAAAGAAGTTGTAATTAGACTTCGGTCTAATTTTGTACTTTTTTTTCTGATAATGAATAAAAATATTTTTCTTCAAGATAGAATTTTTGTTTGTTGAAATGTCTGTGATGTCCGTCCGTGGAATAATCTCTGGATGTAGATTGTAGATCCGACCATTCCGCAGATTGTAAGGTCTGCTAGTCATGTAGTTTCCAATGTATTTAGGTAGGATAATGATGGTAAGTCGTATATCTATTACCCAAACTTTGATCGAATTTATATGTCGTATTATCTGATAAACGGTAGCAAACCAAATATCTCTCGACTGACCGTGGCCATATCGATATAATTCCAATCTGATCTTAGTTGTTTTGGTATTTTGTCTTCCTTAGTTGATACCAAGTCGGCAAATTAGTCAGCCATTTGAATGGAAAGCTGACTATGGGGGCGGCGCAGCTTTTGTGGAGAAAATCTGCATCACCGGCGCTAGCTTCCCATTGAAGTAGATAGGTTGGTTCTGCGGGGAGTTGGAATGCAGTCGGTGGTCAGGCTGAAGGTTTCTGACTTCTTTGAAAAGTCAGACCTTAAGCCGTGACATCGGTCTCTACAACGAGGACCGACATTTCATTAGAAGTCTGGTTTACAATTCTGAAACAGAACTGTATTTTCAAGTACGTACAGAGATTACTGATAGTACAACTTTAGATTATCGATGTTCCATGTTCGGAGAATAGTCGAACCTTCCAAGGTTTCGAGCCGATAGGCACCCGATCTGTTTGTCTCTGATATTCTGTAGGGTCCTTTCCAGTTCGGAGATAGCTTTTCTTGATCTAAAGGTTTTGAAATTTCTATTTTCTTAGAACTAAGTCTCCTAGTCGGAAAACTTTCGGCTTGACTTTGGTGTTATAGTACCGAGCTATCTTCTGCCGATACGTGGCCATGCGAAGTTGAGCTTCGTGTCGAAATTTTGATAGAAGATATAAGTCGGCTCTCCGACACTCGGAGTTGTTCGGTTCATTGTATTGCTCAACTCTTATCGATGGTAATCCGATCTCGAGTGGGATCATCGCCTCCATCCCGTAGGCTAAGTTGAAAGGAGATTCTCCAGTTGGTATATGAAGAGTTGTCCGATATACCCATAAGACTGGATATAGTTCTTCGACCTAAAGTCCTTTAGCCTCATTCAGTCGGGTCTTTAACCCGTGCAACATTGTTTGGTTGGTCACCTCAACCTTTTCGTTTGATTGTGGATGTCCGACTGATGTAAGCTTATGTATAATATGAAATTTCGTACAGAATTCTCTGAAGTTCTGATTATCGAATTATCATCCGTTGTCGGTGATGATGGTATGCGGTAGTCCGAATATGTAGATGATGGATTTCTGGATGAAATCTTCCATTTTGCATTCGATGATTTGGACCAGGGGTTCGGCTTTCACCCACTTGGTGAATAGTCGATTGCGATCACTATGAACTTCTTTTGGCCAATCGTCGGGGAAAAAGATCGAGTATGTCGATTCTCCACTGAGCGAAAGACCAGGGTGCGACAATGGACGTTAGCCGACTAGCGGGTTGATGCTGTATGTTGGCATACTTCTGGCATGGTTCGCACCTCCGGACCAAGTCAGCTGCATCCTTTTCATGGTGGGCAATAGTAATCTTGTTGCAAAATCTTGTAGGCTAAAGACTTGCCCCTCAAGTGGCTTCCACAAATTCTTTCATGTACTTCTCTAAGTGCATAGTCGGCATTGGTCGGTCCTAGGCACTTCAGTAAGAGAAGGGAGAATGACCTTTGTAGAGACGACCATCCATCATCACATACTGGAAAGCTGCACTTCGGGTTCGTTTTGCTTCCGCAGGATCTTTAAGGAGGACTCCGTCGGACAGATATCGGATGATCAGATCCATCCAACTAGGTTTGACTGTTAGCTGTAATATTTTTTTATTTTGTCGATGCTCAGTTGCTCAAGACATTCCACGAATGTTTAACCCAGCGAACTGTAAGCAGTCATTGTCAGTCTGAAAAGTGCATCAGCTCGAGCATTTTCGATCCTGGGTATGTGGAAGATCTCGAAGTATCTTAAATTCATCACGAGGTCTTTCACCTTTTGAAGGTATATTGCCATGATAGGGTTTCAAGCTTCGAATTCGCCTTTGACTTGTCTCGCAATCAGTTGAGAGTCAGTGAAAATCTTCAGACTGTCAATCTCGAGCTCCATAGCCATTTTCAAACCGATTAAGAGAGCTTCGTATTTGGCTTGATTATTTGAAGCTTTAAAGTCGAACCGAAGAGCATACTTGGTGACTACCCCTTCTGAGTTGGTGAGAATGAGGCCAGCTCCACTGCCTTGAGCATTCGATGCCCCGTCGATACTTGTAATCAGACTTCATGGATGACCATGGTCGGTATTGTATGTCGAATTCATCTAGCTTCATCGTCCACTTCGCCATTCGTCCCGATGTATCAAGACGGTGCAGGATCGCTTTTAATGGTTGATCGATAAGGACCACAATGGAGTGTGCCTGAAAGTAAAGGCGAAGACATTGCACCGATATGATTAGAACGTAGATCATTTTCTCCACTCTTGAATATCAGATTTTGATATTGTAGAGTACTTTGTTGGTGTAGTAGACAGGTCGGTGAATTTGATTTTCATCTTTCCGAACGAGTACCGAGCTAACCGCCTCTGTCGATGTCGCCAAGTAGAGATATAGTATTTCTCCGACCTTCAATTTTATGAGGAAAGGTGGAGAAGCTAGATCTTCTTCAGGTCTTCGAAGGCTTGTCGGCATTCATCTGACCAGGAGAAGTCCTTTGTTTGCCTCAAAGTCTTGAAGAATGGTAGACACCTCTCAACCGACCTAGAGATAAATCGACTGAGTGCAGTGATTCTCCCATTCAGTTATTGTACCTTCTTCTTCGTGTTTGAATACTTCATATCGATGATAGCTTTTATTTTTTGGGGTTGGCTTCGATCCCTCATTGTGAAACAAAGAATCCAAAAAATTTTCTCAAGGTCACTCCGAACGCACATTTGGTCGGATTTAACCTCATTTGGTATCGTCGGAGCATGTTGAAAGCTTCTTTCAAGTCTCGAATATGGTTCGAAGTCTGGGTGCTTTTCACCAGCATGTTGTCCACATACACTTTCATGTTCTGTCTGATCTGTGCTTTGAAGATTTTATTGACGAGTCGTTTATATGTGGCTCCGATATTTTTCAGACTGAAAAGCATTACTTTGTAGCAGTATAAGCCCTTGTCGGTCACGAAAGCCGTGTGTTCCTCATCCTCTGGTGCCATATGGATTTGATTATATCCAGCAAAGGCATCCATGAAGCTCAGTAGTCAATAACCCGATGTTGCATCTACCTACTGATCGATCTTTGACAGTGAGAAACTGTCTTTCGGACAGGCTCGATTCAGATCAGTGTAGTCGATGCAGATCCTTCATTTTTCATTGGCCTTTTTCACCATGACTACATTGGCGAGCCAGTCTAGATATGTGGCTTCTCTGATGAAGCCCGCTGCGAGTAGTTTGTCAACTTCCTCGTCGATGGCTTTCTGTCTTTCCAGGGCAAAGGACCGCTTTTTCTGTCTTACTGGCTTGATGTTTGGACTGATGTTGAGCCGATGAGTCATTATTTTTGGAGGAATGTCGGAGAATGCCGGGCATGTCCATGGACGACCAAGCAAAGATGTCGGCATCAGCTTTGAAGAATTTGATTAGTTGTTGTCGCTCCGAGTCGGACAATTGTGATCCGATTCAGATTGTTTGCTCAGGATTTTCTGTTATCGGGATGGAAGTCAATTGTTCGACTGGCTCACCCCTTTTTTGGCTCTTCCTTTGGTCTAATTTGTTGGCTGGCAGGGAGTCCTCAGGTTTATTATTCTGGACGGAGATCATGAAACATCGTCGAGCGAGTTGTTGATCTCCGTGCATTTCTCCAACACCATTTTTGGTTGAGAATCAGATCAATAGGTGGTATGTCGAGACTATCGCTCTCAAGATATTTAGTCCGGATCTTTCGAGTATGGCGTTGTAGGTCGAGGGTACTCGGACGATCATAAAGGTTATGAAGATGGTGCTTTGTTGTGGTTCAATCCCAGCGGTTAGGGGAGGGTGATTTCTCTTTCCACTGTAACCGCATCTCCAGTGAAGCCGACTAACGGTGTCGAGATTTTTCTGAGTCGGTCAATCGACAATTTCATTCGGAAGAAGGTCGAGTAAAACAGAATGTCAGTTGAGCTTCCATTATTAATAAGTATCTTTTTTACATCATAATTCGCTATTATTGCTGAAACAACAACAGCGTCATCGTGGGGAGTTTGAATTTTTCGAGCATCTTCCTCCGAGAAAGTTATTACATCATGGAGTCTTGGTCGCTTCGTTGACTCCTCGTCGGAAGTTGCCCCCCGGTCCAGCCGTCTGGTGATCATGTTGATGACTCCCGCGGTCGGTTGGGTATTCACAGCTTCCTCAATCATTTGGGATCGTCGATCGGGAGGGGGTTGAGTCAGCGGCTCTCTCCTATATTTTTTGAGGTAGCCACATCGTATCAGAGCTTCTATTTCATCCTTGAGCTGGATACATTGTTCAGTGTCGTGATCGTGGTCTCGGTGAAACCGACAATTCTTTCTTCGATCATGGTTCTTCACTTTTATCGATGGAGGGTGTCATAGATATTCTGTCCCTTCGATCTCCATGAAGATCTGTGCACGAGAAACAGAGAGAGGGGTATAGAAATTATACCTGTTATGTGTCGGCCTCGGACTCCGTCGTCAGAGTAAGGCTTGCTTATTGGATGGGGCCTACTTGTTTCGACCGGAGCCCCACTCTTCTTCTACTTTTCTTCTGATCTTATTTTTTGTCTGGCACCGGTCAGAAGCTCCTTCGTCCACGCGCATATATTTGTATGCGTGTTCTAAGAGTTTTGCATACGTTCGAGGAAGAATTTTATCCAGTGAGTACGTGAATCGGGATCCCCTCAGACCTCTTTTCATGGCCGATATGGCCATATCTTCATTGAGGTCCCTGACCTCAAGCGTGGCCGCATTGAATCGGACTACAAAATCTCGAAGTATTTCAGTCTCTCCTTGTTTGATCGAAAGGAGACTATCTGAGGTTCGTTGCGGCCTCCGGCTGGTGCTGAAATGGGCCACGAATGAATGTTCTAGCTACTCAAAAGAGTGGATACTTTCCGACCAAAGTCCAGAGTACCAGGCCCGAGCAGCTTTCCAAAGTGTAGCCGAGAAGTCAATGCACAAGAGGGCGTCGGTTGCTTCCTGGATTGTCATGAGAGCCTTGTAGCTCTCGAGGTGATCGATTAGGTCGGTGGAACCGTCATAGGGCTCCACATGCGGCATCTTGAACCGAGTCGGGATCAGTTCATTCAAATAAGTCAGGAGAGAGGCTGGGCGGTATGAAAATCGAAGTCATTTGACAATTTTTGACCGTCCGTCTGGAGCTGGGCGAGTCGGTAGTCAATTTTCTCGAACTTACGTTTGTAGTCTTCAAGCCGTCGGTGGTGGAAGACTCCAGGGGTTGATCCTCCCTGTTGGAAAAAATCGACTGACCTCCATTTGCGACCAATCTCCGGAGCAGTCCAACCGACATCCGACTCTGACCCACCAAATAAACGGACAACTCTGAAAGTGACTACTGACTATATGTCGGCAGAACAGACCGACACTACTTTCAACCGACCGACCGAACCTCATTTACCGATTTGGTATCGGTAAGAAGTCGATGTTCGGACTTTACAGACAACAGACTACTTCGACCGTTGGTATTTCAGAGTTACTAACCGATAACTGACTCCCGATGCACAGTCGGCTGACTCATTCAAATATATCATAACCGTCACGGATGGTTACTCCACTGATATCATGACGTAATCCATGAGGATTAATAACCCACTATGAGATTATCGCCCTATGATTCTACGCTGCTAAATGCGGGATCATATCCGACGATTACGACGATCTACTCTATAAAAAAGAGGTAAGACAACAGTTTCGGTAAGTCAATTTTTATACGCTGAGCTCTGTCTCCATTCTCATACGATTGTTGCTCAGTCTCCCCCTTTAACTTAGGCATCGAAGGGTCTCCATCAGAGACAACTCCAGTCAGTGCGGACTTCATTTTGTAGGTGCTCGTTCCCGATGAACAGAAGACGAGGGGATTGACAGCAACAGATTGGTGCATCAAGTAAGGGGAAGACAATGGCAAAAAAAAACTCGCAATGACGAGAACCAGAGCTCAACAATCAACGGCGACCGATTCGACGAGATACTCTTCCCATCAGAAAGAGGCCCCTCCCCTGCCTCCGATAGCAGAGCCCAGTTCTCCACGTCCTGTGGTTACCACAGACGTTTAGATTGCTGCGATCGTGCAACAAATGAACTGAAGCGAAAATTCAGTGCAGGGGCAAAATGGTAATTTAAATTTTTTCAAAATTACTATTTTACAGTGAAATTATTAATTAATCTCATTAATTAATACTAATTAACTCTACACTAGGATCTAAATATGATACAATAGTATGCATTTAAATTTGAAATTCAAATTTGAAACAGTAAACTTTTTACTGTACTGTGTTCAGAACACATCACCTTTTGCGGTAGTCGATCACCGCAATCTGATCACCGTCGGGGAGCTCTGATCGTCACGTCGCAGCCACACAAGTATCTAACCTCTGCGGATCGTCCACACGAAGCTTCCGTCTGATCGGCTCCTCACGAATGCTAGTTCGTGATTTCACCCTTTTGATGGCTGATGTTGATCGAACTCCTTCGATCGATATGTGTCGACTCTTCGGATGCTCTGGATCGTCTGCACGATTGGTTGAGAGGCTGATGGATCTCTCTCTAAAATTTGGTGGACTCACGACACTCGTGACACACCAATCTCACTTCCCGAACCCTAGGTAGAAACCCTAGGGTACACACCAAAAATCCTGCGCCCACTTCTCTCTCCTTTTTCTCTCCTCTCGATAAATTTTGAACACTTTAAAATTTTTTCAGAACCTCCCACGCCCCTTATCTCTTCTTTCTTATATTGCCCACACCCTCTCCCTTTCTCATTTTATAAAACATCACAAGAGATGTTGAAAGCGTGTGAGTGGATAAGAAGAGGTGGTTGCTTACTTGAATTCAAATCAAATTTGAATTCAAGTGCCAACCAATCTTATCCTCATCTATTTGTACGAGAAAGAAGAGATGGCGTGGCCTTTTTTTTTTTGTGCGTGGAGACTTTCACGAGAAACCATTTTTCGTGTGGAATATGGGGCACACAAAAGAGGATAAGCTGGCGTATGGTTATTGGTTATCCATTCAAATTCAAAACCCCTTTGAATTTGGATGGATAACAAACCAAGTTAATCCAAATAATTGACGCACAGAAATATGGGCGTGAGAGAGCTTTGCG
>KE504705.1:1469237-1499139 GCA_000441515.1 Elaeis oleifera
GGAGGGACATTTATACCCATATCCCATCGGAGTAAATCTTGACAGCAGAAATAGCTCCGGAGTCGGTCACGTTCAGTGCAGATGTACCATTATATCTCACCTGTATGCCATACCAGTGTCTCCACACTCTTTGATTATGAGGACAACCAACCCATATGGCATACAACGACCTATGCTCGATAAACATTGTCGTCCTTGGTAACAACGTATCATTTGGTCGCGAACAGGTTTAAGGAATAAACGACAAATCCTCTTTTGTCGAGTCTAAATAGTCCTAAGGACTTCACCACAACACAGGAGTTCATTAGAAGATGAAATATTTGTGATAAAAAAAATATCAAATAACTTTATTATTTATAATTCATGTACTAATACAAAAGGAGCACAACCGTCAACAGACTGACGATTGGCTTTGGGACATTATTTCCAACACGTCCTCGCGGAGGCAGTCAAAAATCTCCAACAACAGCAAACCCAGCCATCACAACCGTTTGCAGAGCAACCGGTGGCGCATTCAACGCCTTCCAAGCATAGTCGCCGTCATCTGCAATGATCTCCATCTTCTTCATTAGAGCGGCGATGTCTGCTCTCTCAATAGGATGAGCAGCGGCACTCACGACACTCTCGATGCGCCACCCACCATTCACGGTGCCCCTCTCCTTCTCAGTTAGATTGAGCAAGGAAGGGGAAGCGACCGTGAACACCATTTGCCTCTAATTCATCGAGAGGATCAACCTCTGGAGTCTCCCACCATCGACGGCTTGAAGACTACGAATATAAGTTCGAAAAAATCAACCGCCGACTCACCTAGCTCTGGACAGATAGTCAGAAATCATCAAACGACTTCGATTTTCATACCGTCCAGCCTCTCTTCTGACTTATTTTGAATGAACCGATTCCGGCCCGATTCAAGATGCCACATGTGGAGCCCTATGACGGTTCCACCAACTCAATCGATCATCTCGAGAGCTACAGGGCTCTCATGACAATCCAGGGAGCAACCGACACCCTCCTGTGCATCGGCTTCTCATCTACACTTCGAAAGCTGCTCGGGCCTGGTACTCTGGACTTCGATCGGAAGGATCTACTTCTTCAAGCAGCTGGAATATTTCTTCGTGGCCCATTTCAGCACCAACCGGAGATCGCCATGAACCTCAGATAGTTTCTTTTCGATCAAACAAGGAGAGATCGAAATACTTCGAGATTTCGTGGTCCGATTCAATGCGGCCACGCTTAAAGTCAGAGACCTCAACGAAGATATGGCCATATCGACCATGAAAAGATGTCTGAGAGGGTCTCGATTCACGTACTCACTGGATAAAATCCTCCCTCGAACGTATGCTGAACTCTTAGAATGCGTATACAAATACATGCGTGCGGACGAAGGAGCTTCTGACCGATGCCAGACAGAAGGCAATGGTCAGAAGAAGAAGAAACAGAAGAAAGAAGAAGCTCCGACTGAATCAAGTCGGCCACCTACCGATGAATAAACTTCATCTCGACGACGGAGTCCGAGGTCGAACTACGATAAGTATGACTCCTACACTCCTCTCTCTGTTCCTCATACGCAGATTCTTATAGAGATCAAAGGAGCAGAATACCTACGACACCCTCCACCAATGAGAGCACCGTCGAGGGGCCACGATCGAAAGAAGTACTGTCGGTTCCATCGTGATCATGGTTACGATACCGAACAATACATCCAGCTCAGGGATGAGATAGAGATCCTGATTCGACAAGGCTATCTCAAAAAATATCAAAGGGACCCATCGACTCAACCTCCCATCGATCGACGACTCCAGCCGACTGAGGAAGCTGTGAATAATCAGCCGATTGCGGGAGTCATCAACATGATCTCCAGACGGCTGGACCAAAGCAACTTCCGACGAGGAGTCGACAAAGCGACTGCAGCTCCATAATGTAATAACTCCCTTGGAAGATAATGTTCGAGGAATTCAAACCCCGCACTACGACGCTGTTGTTGTTTCGATAATTTGCTAATAAGACTTCTTTCCGAATGCAACCACTCAGAGAATCAACTGCTTTGGTGTCGACTATATTTTGATCCTCTTGCAAAAATCGATATCCTGACTGTGATTTTAAAGCGACACCAAATATACTTCGGCTTTCACTGTAAAAGCCAGAAGATTGATGATCTCGATATCGAATATACTTCGACTTTCACTATAAAAGTCAAAGGATCGACTATCTCGACACTGACGACATACGGATTCCCCCAAAGAACCGAATTATCAACATCAATGGGAGGTCAGTGCCGGCAACAAAGATCTCCTCTGCAAAAGCCGTACTTCCCCATAGTCAACTCGTGATCCAAGCAGCTGGCTAATTTGCCGACTTAGCATCAACTAAGAAAGATAAAATGCCAAGACGACCAAGGTCGGATTGGAATTATACCGACATGGTCACGGTCAGACGAGGGATATTCAGCTTGCCACCGTTTATCAAACAACACGACGTATGAGTCCGACCAAAGTCCGGACGACGGATATTCGACTTGCCATCGTTATCCTAACCAAATACGTCGAACATCGTTTGACTAGCAGATTCCACAAAGTCTGCGAAATAGTCGGATCAACGACCTACATCCAGAGATTATTCTACATACAACGTGACGTATAAGCCCGACCAAGATCCGGACCATGGATATTCGACTTGCCATCGTTATCCTAGCTAAATACGTCGGGAATTACACGACTAGCAGATTTCAAAGTCTGCGAAATAGTCGGATCTACAATCTACTTTCAGAGACAGATCAACAAGCAAACGCTATAAATTCGATGACACAGAAAAGTATCTCAGAAAAGAACTTTCATTATCAAAAAGACGAGTTACAAAATTGGACCGGAGTCCGATTATACAAAAGAAAACCAAAGGCACCGACTAATCTTCATTCCATCGAAGAACTGGCAGGTCCGTTTTGGATCGACATCTCTGATAAATTTTGCCTTCCAGCTTAAGAGCTACGCATCGGGTCAGACTGCGAAGATGGTTGGCTGATCATGCAGCCTGGCCAACCACATCAGCAACCTGATCCATTTTTACATGGAGAATGTGGTTAATGACCGCACCCTCCTGGTTGGAGCCAGACCGAAAACTGGAGTTAGAAAAGATTTTAAAGTATGACCAACGATCGAACCATCCTCGACGAAACTCAGGCAGTGGCCGCACCCTCCTCAGAAGAGGAGCTAGGGGCGGGCTTCAGATTTTCATCCACCGACGAAAATAACTTTGATCATGCAACTGAGACGGAGATGCGGGATATACAGAAACAGATCATGGACCCACCATTGGCACCAGGAGTAAAAAGCTGACATCGGACTGAAGCATGATGCCACTTCCAAAACCGACTAACGGTCGGACCCCACAATGAAAAAGCCTCCGAGTCCGATAGGGAGTCATCGGTCGGAACCCACGACCAACCACCCCTTGTAACAACCTCACTCATCAAAAATACTCAAGAAATCTGGACTGAGGAAAGCGATAAAAGATGATTTTCGCTCAAAAGCTACTCTTTAACAGAGCCCTCTTTTCAGAAAAGACAAAATGAGAGATGAATACCTAGCTGACAGAGCCTCTTTATATAGAGGAATGCCTGACGGATCGGATGAAAGTGGTCAGATCGAAGCCATGCCAGATGACGACGCGTGACAACATCGAGCCCATTATCGGTTCGATGGTTCGACGTACTTGCACCAGATTGAACCACGTTACCTCCATCCACATAAACAACTCTGACCCAATGACGCCCTGACACGTGGCGGGAATCTACAAGTCAGAGTTGAATCGTGCGATGCCAGTTCACCTTTCCGATATAACGACTGACGCCGGCTCACCTTCCACAAACGATGTCTGACATCAGATCTCTCTGTCGATACGACAGTTCAAGGATGACAAAGGGGATGATCGACCGTATTTCAGAGAATATGGTGATAAAATCAAGACTCGATGTGATGGATAACCACTCCTTTCGTCCAAAGTGACTGACCACGTAGCTACGCACGTGGTGACTCGTCATAAGGACTCAGAAGTGAGGGGGCAACTGTTGGAAAAAATCAACTGGCTTCCATTTGTCGATCAATCTCCAGAATAGTCCGACCGACATCTGACTCTGACCCACCAAATAACGAACGATCCTTAAAGCGACTACCGACTATATGTCGGCTGAGCAGGCCGACACTACTTTCAATCGATCGATCGAACCTCCTTTACTGACTTGGTATCGATAAGCAGCCAATGTTCAGACTCTACAGACAACAGACTACTTCGACCGTCGGTATTTCAGAGTTACTAACTGACAACCGACTCCCGACGCATAGTCGGCCGACTCATTCAAATATATCATAACCGTCACGGACGGATACTCCACTGATATCGCGGCATAATCCATGGGGATTAATAACCCACTACGAGATTACTGCTTTGTGATTCTACGCCGCTAAATGAGGGACCATATCCGATGATTACGACAATCTACTCTATAAAAAGGAGGTAAGACAACAGTTTCGGTGAGCCAATTTTTATATGCTGAGCTCTGTCTCCATTCTCATATGACTGTTGCCCAGTCTTCCCTTTAACTTAGGCATCGAGAGTCTCCACCGGAGACAATTTCGGTCAGTGCGGATTTCATTTTGCAGGTGCTCGTTCTCGACGAACAGACGATGAGGGGATTGGCAGCAACACTCCCGATGAATTAGAGGCAGACGATGTTTGCGGTCGCTTCCCTTCCTTGCTCGATCTAACTGGGAAGGAAAGGGGCACCGTGAATGGTGGGTGGCGCGTCGAGAGTGCCGCGAGCGCCGCTGCTCATCCTGTTGAGAGAGCCGAGATCGTTGCTCTGGTGGAGGAGATGAAAATCGTTGCGGATGGCGGTGGCTATGCTTGGAAGGCACTGAATGCGCCACCGATTGCTCTGCCGACGGTTGTGGTGGCTGGGTGTGCTGTTGTTGGAGACTTTTGACTGCCTCCGTAAGGACATTCATTTGTTACACGATCGCAGCAATCTGAGTGTCTGTGGTAACCACGGGACGTAGAGAACTGGATTCTGCTATCGGAGGTAGGGGAGGGGCCTCTTCCTGGTGGGAAGAGTGTCTCACCGAGCCAGTCGTCGTTGATTGTTGAGATCTGGTTCTCGTCATTGGAGTTTCCTTCTTGCCACTGTCTTCCCCCTTCCTGGCACACCATTCTATTGCTGCCAATCCCCTCGTCGCCTATTCGTCGGGAACGAGCACCTGCAAAATGAAGTCTGCACTAACCGTAGTTGTCTCCGATGGGGATCCTTCGATGTCTAAGTTAGAGGGAGAGACTAGGCAACAGTAGTCTAAAAATGGAGACAGAGCTCAGTGTATAAAATTGGCTTACCGAAACTGTTGCCTTACCTCTTTTTATAGATCAGATCGTCGTAACTGTCGGATATGGTCCCGTATTTAGCAGCGTAGAATTACAGGACGGTAATCTCGTAGTGGGTTATTAATCCCCATGGATTACACCGCGATATCAGTGGAGTAACCGTCCGTGACAGTTATGACATATTTGAATGAGTCGGTCGACTGTGCGTCGGGAGTTGGGTGTCGGTTAGTAACTCTGAAATACCAACGATCGAAGTAATTTGTTGTCTGTAGAGTCCGAACATCGGCTGCTTACTGATACCAAGTCGGTAAAAGAGGTTCGATCGGTCAGTTGAAAGCAGTGTCGGCCTGCTCAGCCGACATATAGTCGGTAGTCGTTTACAGGATTGTCTATTCGTTTGGTGGGTCAGAGTCGGACATCGGTCGATGTGTGCTGGAGATCGATTGGTTTATGAAGATTGGTCGATTTACTCTAATAATTATTATATTTTTATGTACCAGGTACTTAACCTAGAATGTAGACTTGGCCCACTTTGATCCTAATCTAACCCTTAAATAAGGAAGGAGGATAAAGGGAAGGCAAAGGGGGAGAGCAATTCCCAAACCACCTCCGTCTCCCCCACCTCTCCTTTTTTTTGTTTCCATTTTTCCTTATGGCATTGTGGTTGATGATCTGATGCAAATCTCGAGATAATTGTGGAGGTGAAAGTATGGTGACCTTCTTCATTGGGAGAAATGATCAATCTAGCACTAAGTTAGTGGACCAGTCCAATCGCGAAGCACAAAAATGGATAATATACTCATATTTGTATATGTTGCTTTATGATTAGACCGGTACACCGATCCAGTGGTGGATCTAATCAGACTAAAAGTTAATGCTTCTTTGGAGCTCTTTTGTTCCGTTACAATCAAGATTGCAGCGATTTTCACAGGTTCCCACCAGTGATATCATTCTTTCGAAGAGCTTGATCACTGGATCGGTATGGCCAGATCTTTTATAGGATGGTCCTCCGTCACCCTGGCTCAACTCAAATGGTCGCAGGATCTCATGTTTTTTGTTTTAATTATTAAGGAATCACACTTGATCCATCTCTATCCACCAAAAGACTTGGTTGGCTGGGTCCAAAATCATGGGCTAGAAGCAAGGTAACGAGGGCCTGCACCAAACATGACGATCGATTGGCCGCCGTAATAAATGCGATAGCTTAAAGAGGGATCCAAAGGTTGGTGGCATAGCATAATTTACATGCATTTTCTCCCCTCCATGAGCAATTTATGGCACCGTTTAATGAAGCGTTGGTGACCGCTGCAGTTAATAAGGTTGGTCAGGGGCTGGGTATTGTTGTGATGATGGTAGGTGTGGCAACTGGCTCCAGCCCCTAGCTCAAGCACCCTCAACTAATCAGAAATATATGTATTTTTTTTTTTTTTTTATTGAGTTGGCATTTTAGAGCTTCTAAATCATATCCAATAGCTCATATTTCCATCTTTTATCACCAAAACATTAAATTTGATGGTAGAAGTAAAATGTCTTTTTTTACAACCCATATATATCATAACATCTTATAAGAGTACTCGATCTCAAATATTTCTTAGTGAAAAATAAGTAATGAAACTTTTAAAATCAAAATCCACACTGTTGATTATGACTTATGTTGTATAAAATGCCTAGAAGGTAAAAATTATGTGTTTTGAAGTTCTCTTTCCATGCATCAAGCTAGAATAAAATAGGTGGTAGAAATATAGCTGATAACAAACACATATTTAAGCCATATAATTTAAAAATTCAAACAGTAATTTTAATCTAAATAATTTAAATTCAAACCAAAATGTAGTATCTCACTGTTAAATTCATCTATTCTGTCTCCACGTGCTGCATAGCAAAACAACTTGGAAATGCATAATTGTTTCCGGATATTGTATACAACATACATCATCATCAATAATGTGAATTTTGAATCTGAAAGTATTTGCTGTCGCGATATGTATTATAGAGTATTGTATATGTAAACTGTATCTTGCATTAGAGTTACAAACTGTATTTTACACTACATTTCTTTTGTTTTATTTGGTTTCCTTTTTAAGAAGAAGAATGATTTACTAATAGGTTTTCCAGTGCTTTTCCATCACCATCTAAGCAATACTCCTTCCTGAGCAAACTGCGAGGGTTAAAGTGTGAGCATATCTTCCAAGCCTCATTTTAGATATCTCACAAAATTATTTATTGTCAAATTTAATATATAAAAGGAAGAAGAGAATACTTTGGAAAGCAAGTTGGAGAAAATGAATGATCAACAATGGTACATTCATATTATAATAATACTCCGAGCATGCACGAAGAATGCAAAAGGGTGGTGCAAAGGTTATTTATGATAAATAATCAGTGCTCTTTATTTATTTATTTATTTATTTTAATATATTTATGTTCTTTCTCAAGTTAGTACAGATTATAAGTTAGTTGCAATCACAAGAAAAACAAGGTTATGGCATGAGATATTCAATGCAAATGGCAAAGGCGTGGACGTCCATGTCTTCAGCCTACTGCTCTTCTAATCTCCTAACTATGCTATTTATTGCCATAGACAAATTTATCCAAGTGCCCCTCCTTGTCCATAAAATCCACCATGGTAATATTTCCTCAATAATTAGCATTTAACCATGAAAAACACTAGGGAAGAATATAAATATGTTTGTGTTTGCAAAGCTATTCCTTTCTTTTTATAACTTTGTGGATGATTAGGCTAAAAGCAAACCAGTTTAATTCAAACTGAAAAGAGAGAAGCAAGAATTGCCCTAAAACATTTTGCTTGTCTACATGCCACTCTAATCAATATCAGGAGATCCTAAGCTTGTTCATTCTGATATCTAATTAAGCATAAAAAAATAAGTGCCTGAGTAGCACATGACCATATTAATTAATTATTTCTGTGTAATTTGTCTACCAAGTCATCTCCCAAAAAAAAAAAAGAAAGAGGAAAGAGCACAAAGATGACAATTATCACAGGTCTCGAAGAAAGGTGGATTAGAGCAAAATTAACCTAATCAAGAAGTCAAAATGTATGACATGATTTGATGAAAAATCATGTTAGAGATACATTTCTTAAATAAATTGAACTACGTTTAAGCAGCATATATGGAGTCATATGAAGGCACTCAATAGGTACTTCGCACCAAGATCTCTGACAAAACTCATGCAACTACAACCAAGCATGGGTTATCAATGGCTGACATCCCATGCTACTTTACTCACAATTCAAAGCCACCACTGACATGAAGTCAGGTCTGGTTGGAACAATGGGTCCAAGTCAAATATCGGCAAAAACAGCCTCCCAGTTACTCCATTTTTGGAATCATAGACATATATATGAAGGTAGGTTGGAAGTGAAACTACAAAAATTCAGGGCAATTGCATCACCCAAAGTCCTATATTAGGACACCCCCACTCCCTCTTGCTTCCCCGCCCGGAGTCCCAAAGGAATCCTACCTGAGATTAAAAAGAAAAGCCCAAAAAATGACTCTAGTCACAGAGGAGCTCAAGGCAAAGTCTGAGGTCTACTACGGTGATGAGATGTGCCAAGAGAAGTCCAAGTTCCTCCTCCAAGAGCTAGGCCTTCCCAGGGGCCTCCTCCCCTTGAAGGACATCATAGAGTGTGGCCATGTGGAGGAGACCGGCTTTGTTTGGCTCAAACAAAAGAAGAAGATTGAGCATTGCTTTGAGAAGATTGGGAGGGTGGTCTCCTATGCCCCTGAGATCACTGGCTATGTGGAGAACTTCAAGATCAAGAAGCTGACTGGGGTGAAGGCTAAAGAGCTCTTGATGTGGGTCAGTCTTAATGAAATCTCTGTTGATGACCCGCCGACTGGGAAGATGACCTGCAAGGCCCTTGGGGGGATCTTCCGGACCTTCCCAACATCAGCTTTCGAGCTCGAGGAGGAGAAGAAGGTGGAGGCACAGGTGCCTCCCCTGAACCAAGCTTCAAAAGTGCTTTCTAACAAATGAAGTGACTTGTGGTCATCCTTCAAGGCTAGTATCAGTGCAAGTAGAATAAGAGGAAGATGAAGTCCATGCTCAACCATGAAGGGCAGAACAGATTCAAGTGTTCCTAGCTCTTCATTTAATGTTGCTTCCCTTTGTTAAGCTGTGGCTATTTGAGTGTTGGACACAGTGATGCTTTTAGCTTGTCTTTGCTCATGCAATATCTGTGCCCTTTTGGTTGTTAGTTGATGTTTGTGCATGCCTCTTTTCCTCTTCTCACCTATTTCTTTCCTCTCTTTTGCTTTTCACTTTTAGCATTGATGGCTGAATAATAAGTGTGCTCCTTTGCGTGCCTCTTTTATTTCTTTTATTTCTTTTGTTTTTTGGGTATAATTCTTCTCATGGCAACATATATTTCTTTCCCTATGATAGAGATTTTTCTTCAGTAAGAGATTAGATTCAAAAATTTCAGTATCAACTTCATCTACAACAGTGCCATGTAACAAACCATTTAATTCTTCCTCTCATAACGACCCATCTCATCCTCTTGTAACAACTCCAGAGCCTAGAGTAGACCAAGCTTGTACATATTATACAATGTTATGACATCTTTTATGTTTTACAATGGTATATAAAGGTATAATTACAAAAAAATACTAGTACACATTATGCAGTGCTATATAAAGCTATAATTTAGATGAAATGGCAAAGCATGGTTCACAGGATACATTGCTTGGATGTACAAGATATGTCCCATCTTTTATGTTGATAATTAAAAAATCGGTGAGGGAGCCCATAAGAACCCAGTCCCCAAGAAATATAGAAGAATCTTGCGTTGAGATGAAGAAGAGATTTCCAAGTAAATTTGTTTCTCAAAAAGTGCTGCATAAATCAGCCAGGTGAGGTCCAATCATCAAAGGAATAGTCTCATCACCCGGATGAAGGGAAGATGATCATTTCAATTCGATTGTTAGGTCACTACTCCCTAGCCCAGCAGGCACACAAATACTTCTGATAGACCATGATAAAATGCCCTCCATATAAATCGAGAAAATAACAATCCTTCTATTCTGATAATGATTTACATGTGCATTTTAAGAAACCGTAGCTGCACAGGATAACCTCTAAATATACACTTCATATCCCACTACAAATTGTTTGATGACACAGCTTATCAGACTCCATGCCTTACCTCCATACCATTCAATTGCTTCATTACAGATCTGTATGAATACTATGTTCTCCAATATTAACTATTACTATTATATCCTATGCCCCATGGACCACCATATATGGCAGTATTTGGTTGGGCAATAAAAAAGATACAAGGCATGAAATAAGCTATACACCTGCCAAACAGCCTTTCAAGATAATGATATAAACGGGGAATAAATGTATTAACCAAACTTGTTTATGCTTGGAATAAATATTCCAAAAGACAGCTGTCATAAACTATTCATGCTATGGAACTATCGTTTGTGCCTACTTTTACTTACTTGGACTAAAAAACAAAAGGAACCGATCCAAAAGTTATTATGAAAGTAGTAGCCAAACAAAATTTTGCCATCTCATGGAATAAATATTCTCGTCGGCATAACTTTTGCCACTCCAAGCACTGAGTTATACCTGAGATATGCATCTCCACTTGAAGGTGCTGCGTTCATCCCATGGATCCATCTCTCATCAGGACTCGTGAGTATTGAAAGGTGGTAAGAGGAGGGTCAGCACACTGATCCCACGTTTTGTTACATCATTGTATTGGATAACTTTCAAAGGAGAAGGAACCTATCTGTCACATGGTCACCGCATCCTCGCCCTTATTGCAGCGTCGCTGTTCCTGCTGAGGTTGTTGACTGGAACCTGCTCAATGAATACAAATAGAGTAACCTTGAAGCTGCCTTGCAAAATTTAACGGCTCGATGGCCAAAAAATGTGCTAGCTATAATGATCAACAACAGTTAGAATTTCAACAATACTTACCATCTAGCAAAAGAGAACAAACAATACATACCACCTATCGATTGGGATCATTATCCATCATGATTTAGTTGACAACAGTTGATGTTCTCAAAACTCTTAAGATGTTCTTAATACCACAACGACGCGATATACATGTCCTCCCATTACCCTATCCCTCTTCACATGTAAGTAACCCAACTCCCCCTTGATTCTTGACCAGTCGACTCGAGCAAACTCGGGTCATAACACCCTTGCAAGACTCCCAGTCACCACACACCTTGCGAGAGTCTGTTGTTTCAAGAACCACAAATGGCCGCCATGACTTGACTCTCGCAATTCATGTGTTATCATTCTTCACAAGAATCAACAATTGTTGCACCTTTTAGCTTGGAGAATTGTTCAAGATCATCAGTCTTTGGCTCTAATACTGCTTATCGAAGAAAAATGGGAGTAAATATCAAAAGGACTAGATATACATTTCGCAATCTAAATTTAAAAGCTCGATCCAATCACCTATCTCAATTGTTTCCCTCCCATTAATTATTGCATGTAGGACTACACCTCACACAAGAAGCTTAAAAACTCCCACATTTGAAGGATCCATAAATCTCACTAATGTCAAGGCAAGCAGCCAATAGAAAGGTCCTAAAGCCAGTGCCATAACCATGGAATCTAATGGCTTCAAATCACTATCTGTAACTTTACAACATTAATTCATTCTGAATCAGTATAAATGCTTAAACGTCAGTAATATAAATCAAATTTGGAGCAAATGTTTATATTGTACCATAATATGGAAAGCCCCAACATTTATCTCTTCCAAAGAATCACAGCTCCGGAGCATGGCAACAGATATTGCAACATGACTGGAAGCATGAAAACAGAATTAAAGTAGAATAAGCTTCAAGTGCTTTAATCAAGTAAAAATTGTCATTGATAAATTGCTGAAAATGAGGGAGAAAAGACTGAAAGACCTATGACTAAACCATTGATATCAACTATGGATGCAAGAAATGTGGTGAGCAGAAACAACCAGGCTATGAGTCATACAATGTACAACAGGTGTTGTATTACGAGTCTATGCATCTAAAGGAGACCAGTAGAATTAAGTTCCATAAACAGGCGCTCCCTGGCTAGCTTTAAAATGTGGTTCTCAGTCACAAGCATCATTTTGAGGCGCCATGACCAGCAAAAGGGGAATACAAGCATGCCTAAATCAATTCACATTTTTTTATCAAACCATCTCCTGCATTTGGTAGCTACAAAATCCTAGCATATAGTTAAAAGACTGGCTACAAAGATATGAAAGAACCAACTACAAGCAAAAGCTTCATCAAAATTCTGTGTTTGCCAGAGAAGAAAGACCGATAGTAGGAGAAAAGCAACCAATATCCACAGCATTTGTTCTTCAGGTTGAGCAAATATATTTTCAAGCCTCATTCTAAAGTGGCATAGATAGAATCACACCATGCACGCAACATTCTAATTTGTTTCATATGTATATTTTGCTCACCTACAGCATACCGCACCAATTACAGAGTTCAAATTGACATACCAGAGTCCCACATCTGCAATGCAGTACAGTGCATCGGTTTATAAGAACAACTGCCAAAAAGCAAAGGAATATAGGACATTGTCCACCATATTCACAACATTCTATCAAAACATGACCTCCATGCAGAGCTTCAATTGTGTCAAAACACACATGCTGCAATAACAAGAAACAATACAACATTGGGGTTTTGGATTTTGGTGATTCATGTTGTCCATCCATTGATCATAGTGACATGTCACAGATGTTAGCTGAAGTGTAAGAGAAGTTTGTTGGCGAACAGGCCAACATAAATTTACACAGAAAATACTTAAATACTGGCATTTCATTGTACAAGCATTAGTTCTGCAAAAGATTACATTTCATTCCTTCACTTGTTCAGCACCAGCATCTCAGCAACTTCACCATGAAGCAGCAAGGATGCCCTCAAAGTCTTGTTTAAAGATGTAAGAACTTCCTCAACAGAGCTTGCATCCATTTGCAGTTTCACCAACTCAGAGTCATTATCCTCTTTTAGTTTCAACATTGAAGCTTTTTCTGCCGGAACTGCATGAGAGACTCCTCCAAATTTTGATGGCCTTGTCAATTTCTTGAATCTCAGAATTTAGGCAATCGTTCTCCTTCTGCTTCTCTGAGATAATCACTTCCAATGCAAACTTCTTCTCCAGAAGTTGCTCCTGATTATCTTTCATCCCAAGTAACTCCTTGAGGCGTGCACGTACACCTTGAACATTGAAACCATGTTCTTCTAAATGCACAAGAGTTTTCAACCCTTCATCAAATCTGCTCCGTGAATCAGTTATCTGTAGCTTGCGTATTCTGACTAGCAAGTCAGAAAAAGTCACCATCAAACCTATAGCCATTCCTTCACGAAACTCGTTACAGTATTGTCCCAAGGGCGAAAATGCGGCTGTTGTGGCATTGCTGATAATATTTCCATTGACTCAAAAGATTCCCAAAAGGAAGAGCGTTTCTCAAATGGCAAATATGACTTCTTTGGAGGTGACTCGCAACAGGGTTCAGTCACAGCCTTTACTTTCCCAGTAGGGGCCCTCTGATCAATTTGACCACCTAAAGGAGGAGCCAAAACCCCATGTTGCTCTTCACTTCCGGCATCACTCTGCTGTATGCAAGAGTTCAAGGTTTCGATCAGCCATGCATTTTTAGAACCCATTGCCAGGTTTAATGCATCCAATCCTGTTATACAGTCATGTTGAGTTATCACCTGTAGTTGAGACATGGAATGGTCTTCAACAGATTGCTCACTAACCACTTTGTTGACTTCTTGAACATCGGTCATCTTAGAAACATTCTCTCCCATTAGTGTTCCTAAGCAAGACGCAAGAACAATTATAATATCTTATGTAGTGAAACAAAAATAATATGGTTGCAAGACTAACATACCCTGAGAGTCTAAGGCAGATGGAGAATCTTCATGGCCCTTTCCTTGGAGCCATGACAAGGAGGTTGAACTTCACAGGTAATACAACTAGAGTCAACTATAGCAGAAACACCAACTTCTTGGGCATGCTCGCTCACAATTCTCACATGACTGCTTCCCTCAGATTGTTTCACATTGTGTCCTGCAATGCATTAGTTACAATTAACCAAGGAATAAATAGCACTGGCTGATAAATTGAACTTCAATAACATCACAACATGCCTTGTAATGACACACTTCCATCTGATAGTTTATTTTCTGAGGTCTACCTCTCTTCCTTCTTTTCTCTCCAACTGTAAGCTGTCTGAGACCCTAAAAGATGAAAACATAATGCACTATTACGCTGAACATCATTCAATTTTTCCTTTTTTTTTTTTTTAAAAAGATGTCAGAAAGCTAAGGGCAGATACTTGCATTGTCATCAGGAAGCTTGTCTTGTTGATGTTTAGAGACAAGCTTCTTTTTTGGGTGATCATTCGTCGAAGGGCACTGAGCATAACCAGCACCTTTACTTGATGAAGAGCAACAGAGATGCAATGTTCCTGACTTGTTTTTAGATCCATCCTTCCCTTGCTTGCTAGATTCTCCCCTCTTGCTTGACAGTCCAATCATGCTAATGGGAGTGTGTAGTGTCAATGACTCTAGACCATGCTTTGCTGGCACAAGTGTTTCATGATTTTCCGCCTCTAACAAGGAACCTGCGCATGGGGGTGTCATATGGTCTGGGCCCACTATATTCTTATCCTTTAAAAGGTTCTTGGAGCAGCCGAACCTGTCAATTATGAAGGATCTAAGGTGGAAGTTAGCTCTCACTTTGGTAGCTGGTGTGGTAATATCAAATCCTGTCCCACCTGCTAGGAGTTTTGGTGCTCCTTGCCATCACCAAGAATCCAACAACTTTGCATTGTCCTCAATTGCTTCTTCACCTTTCTTCCATTTCTTCCGAGGCTGGGATGACTCCAGCTGGCTTCGAAATGTTGATCTTGCTATCTGCCGGTTCTCAAAATTCATGGTATAAATGCCTGATTTACAGAGTGTTTCATCCCCTCAAAACTCAAAGCCATGACTGAAAGAGGGCCCTTGGATTTATCAGCAATACTGCTTGCATTTGAATACTGTTCATGATTCACTGACTCTGTCCCACTACTGCTCTGTCTGGTAGATTTGTCCTGAAACGAATAGGCACCATTAGTAGATAATAGAAGGAACTAAAATACAAGTTAAACAAGTCATTAAATGTTAGATAGCAGTTCTAGTTGAGGAACTCACAAAGGTACTTATCTTCATAAGAAATCCCTACCTGTGATGCAAGGACCCATTTTCCATTATCCCAATCATAGGGAAGCCTCACCTCTGCATGGCTAAATTCCAACTCTTCCTCCAAATGCATTAACTTAATGCTGTACCTTGACCTGGCATTAATCCTAGCAACAACTCCCCGGCACCAGCCATTTCTGTAGAATGCTTCAACCACATCATGCAGGTCAAAATTTCTATCTTCTGACGAATGTGGAGGGCAAGGTCTGATGTCTTGCAAATCAACAATCTCTTTCTTTGATCTCTCATCCTCAGTTTCAAAGCTCCTGTACTCAACCAAGAAAATGTTCCTCCAGATTGGTTTAACAACAACCGCAGGTAACCAAGTAGCAGGAAATTTTCCATAAACACGGGCAACTTCAACTTGAGTTCCTGTGCTATACATCACCTTCTCTGTTTCCTGCAAAGAAAGAAATGAAACCCCAAAAAAATGTATGGATTAAAAGCGGCAAACATATAATCCAGACACAAATGCAGAAGAATATTTGGTCTCCAAACCAGGAAAGATATGGCTTCTTTTTCCAATATATAGGAAATGCACCTTGAAAATATGCATATATGATAGTAAATTCTACAATAAGAACAGTGGTAATTGATACCTGGTCCTCTGTTTGACAAATGGTTGCAATAATCTCCAATGTTCTACCATGTTATATCTAAGCCACATTTTAGAAATGTCCATGAAAACATGAAATCATAAGTACTCACATATATGGCTTGTGGATTAAATGTTAATGGGATGTGGACATCAACGATTCAACAATTGATCAACAATCAACTAAGAGATGACTTCATATGCCAAATAGGAAGACAGCTAAGTGCTTTAAACATTTAATATATTTAAATGTGCAATATAGTGTCTTCATAGAGCTAAGACTAAAATGTTTCGTGGTCTACACACATATCGCCATATTTTTGCCGCTAGAGATTCAAATGAGAAGACAGATGGGATCACTACTCCTCACAGTGGTAATCAGGGGGCAAGGATTGAACTAAATGGGACGATCATATACATCAAGTTATTACTCAAGTCATATATATGGGTCTCCAAAATGCCAAAATCAAAACTTTAATATTATTCTAAACCATCAAATGCTTCAGAATTGATAACTACAGTTGTCTTTTTATGCCACATTGCCCTGGCCTTTGTCTTGAATCTTAGGGACTGACAAATTAGAATGCTAACATGCCATCAAATGCACAGAAATAATAAGTACAATGGTTTTTTTTCTTTTCTTTTTGCCCTGCAGTAGTAGTGGCCTTTGTCCTGAATCCCAGGAGTTGCCACAAGAATGCATCTGTAAATCCCACCTTCAACAATAATTACATGGATCATGTTTCTTATGGTGCTCACTAATGCTCGTTGTTTGACAACATAACTTTGCTAATCCAAACCAACTCCTTTCGTAAGTAAGATATTCATAACAACTTAGTGGAAAAAGTCTAACAAAACAAGTAGAACTATCTACCTATATCTGCATTCTAATGAGTGGAGACGATAAAAGAAGGAAAATCAGCACAGTTCAGAATCATCAGCACAACTTTAAACCAACATCACATAAATCCAAAATCTAATCAAATATAAAACAAACAAACCGAAACAGCACTGATGAAATAATCACTAAGACTCTACTGAGATACTAGAAACACCACCACAATCTAAAAAAAGGACAAAACACATCAAAACAAACACAGCAAGCAGATCTCTCCCGTTATCTAAACAAGCTACTTTCCATGAAATGTACTAGGACCTCAAGAAAACCCGTTGCACAGAAACACTCAAATAAAACTAGTAGTGTGGTAGGCCATTTCCACCTTTCTAGCCTATTTCCAACAGACACGGAGAGAAAAAATAAAACCTAGCTCAAATCATCAGCATGACTTCTAATCAGTCAGCAAAAGCTAAACCAGCTCCCAAGACGAGAACTAGAACGGAAATTATATAATCTCTAAGATACCAAAGAAGACACCCGAATCCGAGATAAAATCTCTGAAGACCAGCTAAAAAGCTAAAGAAGACACCGGAATCCAAGGAAGGAAGAAACTTTAAGAGAACCATCATACCTTCCCGTCGGGAGAAACCCACTTGCCTCGGATCCAGTAACGCCGGGTTCTCAGCTCCACCGGGGCGAACTCCATCTCCTCCCTAGTGTTCGGAAAGCAGACGGAGTACTTCCCTCCGCCCTGCAGAGGGACGGCAGAGACGACGCCAGCCCACCACCCGTCGTTATAGAAGGCGTCGACGAGCTGGTGGAGGGTGAAGATCTGGGGCTCGGGGGGCGGCGGGGGGCGGGGCGGATCTTGGCAGCGACGACGGTCTCGAAGAGGGGGCGGGATTCGTCGGAGTCGTCGACGAGGGAGTCGTAGACAACAATGTATGGGCGGCGACGAGAGGCGGCCCGGATAACGCGGGCCTCGTACCAGGCCCCGTAGAAGCCCTCATCCTCGCAGCTCACCTCCACCTCCGCCCCACCGGAACATCACCGGCGCCATTCTCTGACGACGACGACGATGCCTCTAGGGTTAGGATTTTTCCAGTTTAGGGTTTTGAACGGGGAGATTGAAGCCTAAAGTGGAGGGAGAAGGCCAGAAGATCGGGCTATGGTAATTCTGTAGAACGACGGGGTGGAGATGGGATGGGGTTCGTAGATGAGTGGATCCAGTCACCGAGGAGTTCCAGTTACCGGTGAACGGTGGAGCACTTTGTTTGAGGGAGGAAAAGGGGATGAGGTTATCGTGACCGGAGGTGTAAAGGGGATGGCGCGGAGTGGAGCCAACAGACACAATGGCATGTTCTGCAAATTATGAGGACTCTGAGGGCGGTGGTGGAAGGGAAATTACACCCGGCGAGCGCTCTCTCAGGTTGGCGCGCAGTACCAGATGAGGCTAATGAGTACTGACGTGTGGCAGAGGTGCACGTGATGATCATGGGAAGGATGGGTTTTGATGGACGGTTGTGATCGACAGTTGAAATTTGTAAGCACTAACACCGCCGTGGCGTGGCGACCACGGCAAGTTCAACTGATGGAGCTGGACGGCCAGCCAGGATCGAACAAAAAGACATCCATATGGTTGGCATGAATAATGAGTGACATTGTCTGATTTTTTTTTTTTTTTAAAGTAAAATATTTTTGATGAAATGATGGCACTGGATTAAAGTTTTTTTTTTTTTTTTGGTAGAAAGATGGCACTGGATAAAGTTAATACACAGAATTTTAAGCAATTCAACTAGAGTAACCTAAATTAGAAGCAAAACAATCGACGTTTCTAAAAATTTTATCCCTTAAAGTTGCAACGAATGTTATGTATTTATATCTAAATTTTCGCCCCACTCTTTGTAAGTTTTAAAATTGCCATTTTCAAACAGGCGATTGACCATCATATATTTTTCTTGCCTATATTGTGCTCAAGCAAGGCACATATTTATTTGGTTTTTCATAATATCTTATTTTCTTTCCTTCACTTAATCATCCATACTTTCTTTTCTTTTCTATTTATGGTTTCTCTGAGCTTAAGTTAATGCCATCAATTAGGTGCTACATACATATCCCTACTTTAATAAACATCCCATCTAATTCAACTTTGCTTAAGAAAGAGAAGCAAAACGAATGCAAAAAGAAAGTTAGCATGGATTTATTGAAAAGGAGCTGTCACAACTATTATTCATGCAAGGCACCGATCCTAATAAAATGATAGGACAGTCCTTCAGCAGCAGCAGGATACAGAAAAGGGAAGGAAAAAAAAAAGAAGCTAGGGTAACAAAATAAAAAATATATAGGAAATTGGCCATGAACATATAATCTCAAGCTGTTCTTTGAAAGGAATAGAAAATCTTAACAAGCTAAATAGATCCAAGCTCAGAGCTAATGAAAAATAAGCTTAGATTAAGTCCACATATGTAACAAGGGATCTCAGGGTTTCCAATGGGCTGGGCCTAGGCCAACCTGATGCAGAGGCAAAACATCTAACCAATCAAGAGTCTTAGGCTATGCCTCGGATTAGAAAGCAATGTGTCCAACAAAGGAACCACGTAGCTAGCCCATAAGTGTTATCCTCATTTTAGATTCAATAGGTGCACTAGAACAAAGATATGAAAGAATTTATGAAATAATGGAAGTACACACATATGTGACTTTAAAAGTGGGTTCGGATTAAGGTTGAGGAATTAACCGGTTACACCCTCTGACAGGCATATCGAACCATATATTGCATGCCACTCATTGATAATAGAGAGGACTTTTGCAACTTTGGTCCAAATAAATTAGAGAAGCGAGCATAAGTATGTATAATAAGATAAATTTGACGAAAGCAATGATAAATTATACATATATATATATATATAAGACAAAATCACTTGAACAAAAGATAAACCACAACTTAAACCCCAATACTTAGAACTATACAACCATGCAGTGTCCACTTACACTCTTTCAAGTGAGGGACTTCCTCACATTTAGCAGCACAGAGGCAGTTTTGGCCGCACATACATGTATATAAAGCTCTATTCATTAGATGTTGTTGAATTCAGGAACGTCAGAGGGCCAAGATTTGGAAGAGCCTATGCTCAGCTTTGACTTGCCTAAGCCTGGAAATTTGGCCTGCAAATGAACTAATTGACATCCCTAATGGGATAATTACACCACTCTTAGACGTAGATATCAGAATTGGTCTCAACCTTACTGTTGAGGTCCAGCATTGAGCTAGGACTTGCAATTGCTCCACTTGCCATAAGTAGCACAGTTAAGAATTATTTTAAATATTCCTACTACCAAACAAAATGATTTTCTACATTTGAGGACATTAACACCAAGAAACAGAATTTCCCAGCAATTTCTTTTCTTTCTCCTTCTCTAACCAACAATATGGTTCTCCCCCATCTTATTCCATAGCCACATTCCAAATTATTCATGCTCTTCGGCATTCATACATTGTATAATGTCAATAAAGAAGAAATACATGCAACTGCAAGCATGGTTTTATATGTTTTCCAATGTTGTGTTGGGAGCTATGCACTCCATGTAATAGAAGCATGGATAATTACTTGTGTGTTGGGAGCTGTTGGCCCTTCAATAGGTGCTGATGAGCACAAGAGCCTCTGCAGGCTTGTTGAGAGGGACCAGATGGCCTGCTCCCCTGACTGTCACCATGGTCAGCCCTTGGTACTCCACAAACCTCCCACCAACCTGCAGCCCAAAACTCCCACATCAATCATCAGAAAAGCTAACTCTGTTCATGTGAATGCTATGTTAAATGCAGCTTGCAGTCCCTTTGATTCAGAGATGCTATACCGTTCAAGTGTTTGATAAACTGACCTGTTTGTTGTGATACCAAGGCTGCCATTTAGACTTGAGGGGAAGGCGCAGGGCTTCCACACAGTATCTGGACCCGATTACTGGAACCCTGCCATCTGCGTCCCACTGCATTACACCAAAAGAGACATATGAATGAATGGATGCATGAAGAAGACAACCACCATAACAACCATGCCAGCTCTATTGAAATCTATTCAATAGTCATGCATGTGATCCAGCATCTCTCTCTCTCTCTCTCTCTCTCTCTCTCTCACACACACACACACACACACACACAAAGACAAACGTACACACACATCCATCCACACCACAACAGCAATAACAAATCTTTCGAAAAATTGTCATGACCAAATAGGTGAACCCATGGGCCCAAGTGACTGATAAAGACAAGATCTACAATGAAAGAAGTCAACTCCGGACGCAAGTTAAATCACATGGGAGTTGATCTTAGGAAAGTTGTAAAGGTTCTGCAAGTTACCACATTGCTGATTCATATTCACTAGTAACTTGAGGCCCAATATAGGCAGAAAATTCAAAGTTAATTTAGATAAGGCTCCTAAAGAAGTATAAATCCGACAATGCCATGCAAGCAAAACACATGCTTAATTCAAAGTACTTGTAAGTCAAAGCAGGATTTTATGGGGGACCCATGAAATTTTACCGACACAAACTTCTTCTGATTGATCTTATTCATCGTGTACAATGTTCTTGACAAAGATTGCAGCGCATCATGATTTAGTCAAAAGTTGCCTAAAAATGTTTGAATTAGCTTTAGACTCTTTTAAAGGTTTTAAATCATTATGTCTAGGTAGAAAATGTCTGAATCCTAATTTATCCTAGATACATCTTTTCAGGTTATGCTTTGCAGCTTCAAAAGTTCCTTATATTAAAAAATTAGTTTCACACAAATTAGACAATTATCATCTTACTTCTTCTAGCTTCCACTAATCTAAAGTGAAAAGAAATAAAGAACGAACATAGGCATTCCTGCTTTCCTTTATGTGAACGTGTGTGTTTTGAGCTAAAAGTGACAGAGATTAAAGGTAAGAAAGAAGAGGTTAAAAAGGGCATAAACCAGACCTGTAGACCCATATCCTTAGGCCAGCTTTGATGAGCTTGGAGTAGATTGGAAGAACCGAGAATACAGTGTTGTTGTACATGTTCAATATGGAATCACTGATAAAAATGTTGAAATTAATAAAGTACCACCATGAAAAAAAAATGACAGTGTTCTGTAGTAGGTAAACTCACTTGCAAACCTGCCACTTTCCATTAACCTTTCCACCAACAAGTGCATGAAGTGATTGCTGCACATCAGGCTTGTTAAAGTATTCCTCAGCATAGGTTGAGAAACATGGATCATAGCCTGAATACATTCTACGTCTCCCTAAGAAACTCATCTGTTTCTCCAAAATCATTTTTCACTAATGTCAGCCTAATCTTAAAAATAATCACCTGAGTCTAAATACACGTTGATAGATGATTGTGTAAAATCATATATCAAAGGTTCTAATTACTTCATTTGATCATGACATGCTTGACAGGTCACCTTCACATTAGTTTCATGGTTGAATGATGATGATGTTTGAGCAAGGGTGCATTTTGGTGCATAAATATTATAGATGTCAATGTCTTTGTATTGATCAAAGACTATGTTCATGGCATTGTTGCACTCATTTGTCCAGTTGGAGAGCTTGAAGTCACAAACCCTGTTCACCAGCCTGTATACTTGATCTGATACTACTGTATGGCTCCACGCATACTCCACAAGTCCCTTTGCGTCATAGTAATTATCTGTTTCAGGGTTACCTACCTGCAATCCACCGATTAGAAAGCAGATATATGACTAAAAACAATAGAGGATCAGTCAACTAAGGCAGGTGACCTCGAGGTGGAATGAATATTTAGCAGCAAGAGATGGAGATTTTTGCTACCTATTCTAAGCTTGCAGGACAATCCCAGAGTTATTATATGTCTCAGAAAGATAAGAATAAACAGACCTTTAATTCCAGCCCAATCCTGCTGGATTTCCAAACAGGCCCTTGAGCAGGAACCTGTCCAAACCTAACTTGAGAAGCAAACCAAGCTGTCCAACCTCCCCAAAAAATTGGTTGCATTCTTGGTCTAGATCTTAGACTCAAAGCTGATTGAAGTTGGATCAAAGAAGGCAAGACACAGACCAACCTGATCCGCTTGTAAGCATAATAGTATTGTCATGTTGGTGTTCTTTTCCTGCTCCAAGCCATATACATATACTTGGGCATCTTTTATATGATATTCACATTTTCTTCCTTCACTTATTATTAATGATGATAATTTTGTCTTTTGGGTTATATAGATGATGAGGGTGTAAGAAAACACATGAATGACTGTACAAGCAAAAAGTATAAGTTTTCTACCTAAATTCCTTGGTAACAGCAATGTAGCAGAAGACAAATCTTGAAACTTACAATGAAACCTTTGAAGTTGATATATGGGTAGCTTTTCTGTCCTTGTTGCGTTCATAGACAAGCTCAGCTAGCTGGGGCACGTAATGACCTGCAAGAAAGAGTAACATGTAATATATACTTCTGTCTTGAAAAAGAAAATATATACGGATAATTACCAACGTCTGGTTTTGCATGAGAAATTGAGACAAGAGGGCCCATCCACTACACCTATAGTCTTCCATGGGCCCCCGGATCCTACGCATGGTGACAACAAACAATAGCATTGATTGCAGAACTTTGGATGGTAGTATCTGAAGAGAAATCTAACCTCTCTTTTTTGTTGGTTCAAGGAAGAGGAAAGCTAAAAGAAACAAATGAGCTACAGTCTGTCTACAGAAGAACTAAGAAGGCCTGATACGCACAACTCCATAAGCGTCAACCGAAGGATAAAGAGAAATCTAGCGAAAAGACAATGAGATTTACTTGGTCCTCTTCGCTTCCTTTGACTGGGGCTGTTACATGGCCCTACCATTGTCACAAAATTCTCTGTATGGCCAAGTAATTCTTCAATGAATGTCTTTTCTACTCACTTGTTTTGATTATTTTGTCTCAACTTGATAGAAGACCACATGTTATGACATTTGAAAAAAAAATCATTGAATAAACATTTTTATTACATCACTTGATAATTTATTATCTGTTCTTAATATTCTCAGGTTCTGACATTTTCCAATCTCTTTTGCTGAATTACAATAAGCTTCCATGATCCATCAATTAATCGCAAAATCTGATATGTGACGATTAACTTGGCAGTGAAGCAAGATTAGAGTGTTGGTTGTGATGGTGAAACTAGGATTTTGCCTTACCTGCATAACTCTCTCCTGATATATAGAAGTCATGGGCTTGGTACTGTGGAAACCTTCTCAACCAATTCACCAAAAGCTATAAGCATCCTCAGCTACAAAGGTCATAACCAGCGGGAAAAGTAAGTTCAATTTATACACCATCAAATTTTAAATGCATGCAATCATATTAGCATCTTTCAAAAAAATTGGAAAATCGATTACCCACAAATCCATCGTCTAGTTTTGTCAGATCAGAGGAAGTATTGGTGTAAGAGAACCCAACTCCAACTGGGGACTCCAAAAAAAGCATATTTGCTTCTGCAAGGGGAAAACACTAGAATATTTGAGTTATTGATAGTATAAATACCATAACATAGTTTAGAGGATACATGTGTGTGTGTGTAACAGAGATTATCATAATGTGTTTACTTGGATGTGTGTGTGCGTGTGACAGAGATTATGATAATGTGCTTACTGTGGAAGCATCAATTCTCAAAAAAATTCAGCTTGACAGATCCATTATCGCATAGTAGAAGGGTGCAAAAATAATATGAATTAGAAGGATTGTCATAAGACCTTTATTCCAAGCATATTTATTGAACTCAAGCCCTGTTCCATATCTCTTGACCCTGAGAGGACCCAGCTCCACAGCTGCTCCATAGCCTATTGAAGAACATCCAGGGCCTACAAACAAGAAGAAGAAGAAGAAGAAGAAGAAGAAGAAGGAAAAGCAACACTCATTAAACTATAAATGATGATTAATGCGCAGTGGAATGCATAAATGTCTAGTTATGTTTGTTTATTGCTCATAATTGTGGACTAGTGTGTGAGATAAGGATGAAACGAATAGATTACCTCCATTGAGCCAAAGAAGAAGAGGTCTTTTGGAGGGCTCAGTCTGGGCCTCAAAGAACCAATAGAAGAGGGCCCTCCCATTCTTTTGTTCACTGTGATGTAGCCTGAGAAATGGAAGAGCGACGGGCTCTTGGGCTGGCCAGGGAGATCAAATACTCTATCAGATTCTTGGTCATTTTGGTGCGGTTCTTCTTGCAGAGTTTTAATGCTCTTAATGAATGAGAGAAAGAAGAGTATGGTAATGAGGGTGGCAGAGATATAGAAGGGTCTCATGGGAGATGTCAAAATTTCTGAACTTAAGAATTATGAGTGCAGAAGGGAGGCGGGTGGGTGGGTGTGGGAGGAAAAGGAAGGTTGGGTGATGAGAATCATATCCATATGGGGTTGTGCATAGAAGAATTAGTGTTGATAGGGACCACAAGGTCACTTCCTGTTGCTACAGGGCCTTTTGACAACATCAAGGTCACATGATATAGTGGAGCTTCCCAAAGAGCTATAAGAAGGAACCACGGTGTCAAGCTTACAAACTCCATTAACGACAGCTATAACTGGAACATTTTCTGATCAGCTTCATTTGGAGTGCTACAGTAAACTTTTTTTTGGGACTGCATCTAATTAACTATATTACATCATTTTGTTTGGATTAATTTTATGCTGATGTTTAAACGGTCAGCACTCATGAGTAGAGTGTTTAAAAAAATTGGACTCGGACTCGGACTCGGGCACTTAAAAGAGAAAAAAATCATCATAAGTTGCAAATAATTCAGAAGTTTATAAGAATTATAAAGTAATTGAACCATGAAAGTGGTAAGCTTAATATCCAAGCAAATAAGTATCGGAGGGGCAAGAACAAGAATCATGTAATAGTGACAAAAATCAACGGCAAGAATAACAGCAGCAACAGAGAACATCATTAAATGAGTCCATGGGGATTTCATGAACAAGTCATGAATTATTTGCAAACATTTTATTGATCTGTATGGGAAGCATCCAAAAGTAGCAGATAGATGCAGTCACCTTGCTGCATAGATTGATTTCATTGGCAACCCTGTACCAATACAGCAGTCCTACACTTATTGATGCCTCATTCATCTCTAAGAATCTAAGACCTTTTCCACCATTTAATGGCTCGCATTCAAACACCAATCGAAGAGGTAGTGCATGTGAAAAATTCTTAAACATCAATAGAAAGATTCAAGTACTCAAAGAGCATCAACTGGGGATCACCAATCAAGAATCTTGTGAAATCTCTGAAGTGTAAAACAACAACTTTTGTTGCATATATTTTCTTGCAGTCCTACTCATTTGGACAGCATCTGCAATAGCCTCTCATACGTTTTATATCCAGTAAATCAATTATTTCCTCCTCAACATTAAATTTCTTGTGGCCTATCCGAATTTCTTAGTAATCACTCTCAAAATACAAACGCAAGCATTGAGGTAAGGGATGGGATCTGGATGCAGAGTTTCCCGGGTTACCTTTACCTCTCTATGCCTACCTAAAAATGTGAAAGTCAGATGCTTGATTCAAAAGTTTCCACTTAATATCTTGTACTCCATGAAGTGATTTTCCAGGTGTCAGTTGCTGAATGAGAGATTTTGGCTACAGTCTTAGATCAGATGCACCTAACTTTATTCATCCCATCAAGAGTCGTTCCGGACCAATGCAAGCATCTTGTGCACCTAGCTTTGCTTGACTGTTCCTGTGTACTATAGCTCACTCTTCCTGAAAGAACTTTTATTCAACTGCTGTATATTCTTCTAAAATTTAGGCTTTCATTGCAACTTTCTAAAGAGCCATCATAAAGGGAGGCTAACTTGGCATTGCGCATCAATGTCTAGACTAAAGAACCACCATATCCTGATTGAGATCTTCTCTAGAACATCGGGACTACCCTACTTTAAAAGGTGGCCAACTCATTGCGTGCTTGACTGTCCAAAAATCATAAAGATTGAAAGCTAAACATTAGCAAACATTCAATGCCCTGAAAGAAAATATGGAAAAGAATCTCGGACTAGGATTCAGGCCATACAAATTTGCGGTGGATCCGTCATACTTGTCACATCTACTGTATACAACCAACTTGATCTTATTGACCGAGTCCAATGCCATTTGTAACTTTTATGAATCTTTTAATGTAATTATTTTAACAAAAAGAAAAGAAGAAAGTCCTATCCATATTATAACTACCCTGTGTACAATTTTTTATTGCGCCATCCAAGAATTGAAACTAGGATCTTTGATTATTAAGCACATGAGTGTAGCCTCTGGAGCATGCTCCAATTCACATTTGGTGGGAGAAGATATTGGCCTTTGAAAAGTACACAATTTCTACCTTAAATTTGTTTTATGTGCTCATTTGTCTTAGACTCCCAGTCATCTTGAAGAACATAAGAAAGCTACAAGGAAAGAGGTGGGCTGAAGACCTGTGAACCAGTCCCTCTTTTAAAAGTAGGAGTGGAAATGGGTCCGGATGCACTGGGTTTGGATCAAGTTGATCTCTCAACACATATCCAAATGATACTCACTTCATTTACTTACATAAACCCATAACTACCTGCCAACCTATTTGATTTCACCTCATCATTCATTCCTATCACTAAAAATTACAGAAAAATATAATATACAAAGATCACAAAACAACAAAATCAAATCTAACATCAAATACATCACCATAGACAACATAGACTTGCAAATTTAGGACATATGATAGTCATAAACTAACCAGAAATAAATCTAGGTAAAAATACGACCATATATTCCAAAGTCCCATGGCTTGGCTTGTTCATTACTCTTTTCAACTTTTCCTTTCTCCAGTAAACCAAGCCATATAAAAAAGTTTAGATATTATTAACTATGTCAAATCAGCGAGATGGTTGGTTCTCGACCATGGAAACTCAAACCTAACCATCAATAATGACGCACCGGTTCTCAAAAATCCAATCCAAACCCTTTATTTTGAATGAGTGTGTACAGGCTGATGAATGCAGGTCAATTTTTACCATCCTTGCTTTAAAACATCTTATACGCGGAACTCTAGAATATCTAAAGCCCATTTATAAGTGGAAAAAAAAAAACTCTTGTGATATATTTGGCATTGCTTACAGTAAGTGCTTTAAAAAAAACACTTCCAGAAAATATAAATGTTTAGTAACACCTTAAAAAATTGCCTTTATAAGAAGAACAAACCAAAAGGAACTTGGGAGAAACTACAGAACCTAGTTTTTAGCTTCTCCCCTTAATATCAAAAAAAAAAAAAAGGCTTCTCCTCTTTTATAAAGCTGAAACTACACCAAACGTGCCTTGGACTATGGGGCTTAGGAAAATTGGGTGAACTCCTTGCTGAAGAGCTTGCAGGTCTAGATAGTAATATATGCATAAGTCACTAGAATCTTGGCTTTTGCAGCCTCACCTTCTGGTCCAAAATTGCTGGGTCTAGTGTACTAACACAGTTAACAAGGTCACTCGTGCACTAACACAATAGTAAAGCGTTGACAAGCTCATCATGTTTACCATGTCCGGTCCGCTAACAGCCTTTGCCTTTTCAGAATACTTTGGGCATCAACAAGAAGCTTCTTTTGTTCGAGTTATGTGCCTTTGCAATAGATAAGAGCATTAAAAAGCCAGCAGTTTCTGGCTTATAATACAACAATTTGGTAGAAAAACATATTTCATAACAAACCAATCGATAAACCTGGTGTCACTTCAATTGGCTCCTGACCTTCAAGACATGTAACCAGCAACAAATTGAAGAAACATTTATTAGTCATTGTTCTGTAAAGGAAGCAGCCTGCACAAACAAATACAAGTTGGATTAAAGCCTAAGGGTTGATATGAAATGTCTTCCAGTGGTGCACTTCAAGATTCACCAAAAAGCTTCAAGGAGTTCCCACCAGTTTATTGATTGAAGAAATTCACCGTACTGAAGAATCTCTATGGTCTAAGCAAACAACAGAGACATCTTTGTTCTTTGCAGCTCATGGAATAGTCTTCAAATGCCAACAGGCTGAAGAACCATATCATCATCTTCTGATTGATGAACCCTTTTCTTGTGTGAAAATGGTGCGCTAAAAAATCTTGACAAGCGGCTGAAGGGGTCCTGCAAACCATCCATTTCATAATGCCCAAACCGCCAATCCCTTTGGATATAAGGTCGCTGAATAGGTTCATCTAGCCCTCCTGTAAATAATGAAATAGACAAACATTTAAATTAGGCAAAGAACTCAGAGCTTAGAATAAAACCTAATGTTTGCACATTGTTTTCCAATGAAAATTGAACACTAGTTGGGCATCCCACTCAGAAACCATGAAGCATCACTAGCAACTTTGTCAGTTTTTATTTTATTTTATTTTATTTTTATGTAAGGAGAGGGCAAAGCCCAGCGAATTGTGGAAGAAATAATATTTACATAGAAGAAAGAAGAAAAATGCGAAGAGGGAGAAGAGCAGGAGGGAACAGAAAGAGCAGAAGGAAGAGAGAAGAACAAGTACAATATTGGATTACAGAGGAATCAGAGCCAGCGATGAGTTCCAAAAGGAAGTGGTCTTCCTGAATTTTAAAGTTCCCCAAAACACTGCAACTCTTGAAGAAGTGCAGCGCAGCAATAGTAGTGAGTCATACTGATCTCGATTTATGCAAGAAGGTTTCAATTTTGAAATCAAAATTAGATTTTTGTATGTTCAACACAATCCTAAAGGTGATTTTCGCTTCTATAACAGAACCAATATGTGATAACCCGGCCCAATTGGGCCCAGATCAGCCCACAATCAAAAAAAAAAAAAAGAGAAGAAGACTCCCGATCGGAGTCTTCCCCTTCTCCGGCTCCGATCATGAATCGGAGTCCTAGAG
>KE504706.1:1661-15558 GCA_000441515.1 Elaeis oleifera
CTCCTTCGATCTCCATCAAAATCTCCGCGCGAGGGCAGAAGAGAAGTGTAGGAGTCATACCTGCGATGTATCGGTCTCGGACTCCGCCGTTGGGGCGATCTCGGGTTCTGTCGTTGGGGCGAGACTCGCTCGTCGGTCGGGGGCCCGCTAGTGTCAGCAGGGGCCCGGCTTTCTTTCGCCTCTCCTACGGGCCCTTAGTCTCGGTCAGGCACCGGTCGGAAGCTCCTTCGTCTGCGCGCATGTATTTGTACCCGCGCTCCAGTAGTTCGGCGTATGTCCGGAGGAGGGTCTTGTCCAAAGAGTATGTGAATCGGGACCCCCTCAGCCCCCGCTTCATGGCCAAGATAGCTATGTCCTCGTTGAGGTCCCGAACCTCAAGCGTGGCCACGTTGAACCGCATCACGAAGTGTCGGAGCGTCTCATTTTCCCCCTGTCTGAGGGAGAAAAGGTTGTCCGAGGTTCGTGACGGCTTTCGGCTGGTACTGAAATGGGCCACGAAAGAATGTTCGAGCTGCCCGAAGGAATGGATACTCCCGGAGCGGAGGCCGGAGTACCAAGCCCTGGCAGCTTGCGAAGCGTGGCGGGAAGCCGATGCAGAGGAGGGCGTCGGGCGTCCCTTGGATCGTCATGAGGGCCTTGTAGCTTTTTAGATGATCGACTGGGTCGGTAGAGCCGTCGTAGGGCTCCACGTGTGGCATCTTGAACCGACTAGGGATCGGCTTGTCGAGTATGAATCGGGAGAGGGGTTGGACGGTCTGGAAGTCGACGTCGTTCGAAGACTTCTGACCGTCCACTTGGAGCTGGGCGAGCCGACGGTCGATTTCTTCGAACCTTCGCTCGTAGTCATCCATCCGTCAGTGTTGGGAGACTCCAGGAGTCGAATCTCCCTAATGAATCCGAGAGGGAGACGGACGGTGTCTGCGGCCACTTCTCCTTCCTCGCTCGCTCGAGCTGGGAAGGAGAAGGACGTTGAGATCGGTGGGTGTCACGCCGCGGCTGCCTCTCTCCTCTTCGATGAGAATGCTGGGACATCTGCTCCTGAGGAGAAGACGGAGAGCGATGCGGACGTCGGCGGCTACCCCTGGATGGCATGGGGTTCGTCGCCGGCTGCTCCGCCGACGAGTGCGGCAAACGGGTGGGCTGCTGCTGAAGGCTTTTGACCGCGTCCGTTAGCACAGTCATCTGCCGCACAATCGCCGCGATCTGCGCCTCCGTGGTTACCGCGGGATGCGGAGAGCTGGGTTCTGCCGCGGGGAGTGGGAGAGAGGCCTCTTCCCGACGGGAAGAGTGTCTCGCCGATCCGGTGGCTCTCGACCGCTGAGCCCTGGTTCTTGTCATCTTGGAGAGATTTTTTCAAAGTCTTGTGGAAGTTGTCGTCACCCCCTTCCTGGCGCGCCAAACCTGTTGCGGCCAATCCCCTCGTCGCCTGGTCGCTGGGAACGAGCACCTGCAAGGAAAGTCCACACAGACCGGAGAGGCCTCCGGTGGAAACCCTCCGACGGTCAAGTCAGAGAGGAGACTAGGCAACAGTAGAGAGGAACCAGGGGAGACTCAGCGGTGATAAGCCGAGAGATTGGTTGGGTTGGCTGGGCTTACCTTAAGCTGTTGTCTTATCCCATTTTATAGTAGGAGGCGGTATGGTCTCACCGTCGGTGATGTAGACAACTGTGGAGTTGTCAAATTGCCGTGGGCTGTCACATCGCCGGGGGTTGCCATGTCGTCGATGGATTGACAGGTCTTAGGAATTAATTCGTGTCCTTGGCAGGACAACGCCCCAGGTCCCTGGCAGGGCAACGCCCTCTGGCGGTCGTACGGCATGTGCTTGACAGGACTGCAGCCCATGCCGGTTGTTCGGTATTTTGGAAGGGCTGGCCGACTATACGTTGGGGTTTGAATGTCGGGTGGCGACTCGAAAGCACAGTCGGCGTTCGGAGGGGTCCGTAGAAGTCGGACGTCTGTGGTCCCACCCGGCAGGGAGTCGGTGATGCAGGTTCGGCCCTTCGGACGGTCGGAGGCAGCGTTGGCCTGTTAGGCCGACACATTCGGACCGGATATCATCGGTAGTTACTGTCGGTATCGCCCGTCGTCGGGCAGGTGAAGTCGGTCGGTCCATCTCGAAGATGGATCGGCGTCGGTCGGGTCGGTCGGTGTGTCGGTGTTGGGACCAGTCGGCGTCGGTGAGTCGGCATCGGGGGTCGGTCAGTATATCCCAACAGGGCCCAAAACAAAAACCTAATGGAAAAAGTGGGAACTTGAATACCTAATCTAATGTGGCATACTAACAAAGCAAACAAAATCTGGACCGTTCAGGTGGAGTAATTATAACAACACTCATCAGCGTCAGTCCCTCCAAAGGATCCCAGCCTTAAATTAATTTATTACATACAACCAGACGCGCGTGCGTTTCGGACAGGCGGCTGGAGCTATTAAAATTCCCGCCTTCCACTCTCTCTCTCTCTCTCTCTGCAATTAACTGCTATTCTCTTCTGAATTTTACGACGATAAGGAGACCGACGGCATCGAACGGCCACAAAAAGGCAGATCAAACATTCTAACTGAGGAATTAGTGGCGCCGGTGCAGCTCAAATAGCAGCCCACCTCTCCTCAGTAAAAATCTCTCACTCCATCACGTGCTCCCTCTCCTTTTCTTAAATTTTCTTCATCAAATGTCGCCATCTCTGCCCCCTCCCTCTTCTCTTCTTAAATCCCATAACAGGGGGAGACAAACAGCTCAGAAACGGTGCGGCGGGAGACGCAGAGATCCGCCAAACGATTGTTGCCAGAGGTTTCGAGTTGATCTCTCCTCTTCGGTTCACGAGGTGACCATCCATCTCCTCTTGCTCTTGGTTTAAAGAATCGCATGCACTCTGTTCCTTTCTATTTGATTAGTTAAAAAAAAAACCAGGGATCGGTTGAATTGAATTCCAGATAGATATCTTATCCTACGCGTAAGAAGTTTTCGATCGGCATCGTTTCCTCTCGGTCTCCCCTTCACAAAGCGGAGCCACACAAACAGAGAGAGAGAGAGAGAGACGAGCAGGCTTGAAGTGGGAATTGGGAATTGGGAATTTGTTGGGACCTCTTGCGCTCCCATCGGTTCTCAAAATGGGAGGTGGCGAAGAGTCCCGGTTGTTCGTCACCGCCGTCCATCAATCAGGTGGGTCTCACCTATAGATGGTCCGTGATCGGTACGTGTCGTGGAAAACGGGCCCAGCCTAGTGTCGAGTCGAAACCGTTGAATTGACTTGTTGGATCCGAGACCCCGTTAGTGGACAGCGGTGGGTGAACGACAACGTAGGTGCCCGGATCCGAAACCCGGCCGGTTTCATGTAGAGGGTATGAGAAAATCTTATGGGAGCCAAATTAAGAAAGAGAGAATTAGGGCATATAGTCGTATAGATAGGAGTAGGGATGGCAATTTTTGACATGAAACGTGAACACGACGCGAAAAATATGGATTCAAATCGAAAAAGGGTCAATATGATTACAATCCACAAAATTCGTATGGATTCGTGAGTTGACCCATGAATTCGCATTCAATCCGTCTAATTCATTTAATTTTTTGTAAAATTTTTAAAAGGCATGATTATTTTTTGAAAATTTTAAGATAATTCTGGCTTTACAAATAAAATATAGCAAACACACTCTCAAACTCATTCCTTCTTAGTTGTCTCTCTCTCTCTCAAACTCAAATATAAATTGCCAACCTAGATAGGAGAAGATTGGGTTGTATCTTTCGTCCGAAAAAATAATTCACCTTCCTTCACATGTATTCATTATTGGATCGTATGATGATTGCTTTGAGATCTACATATGTGGATGAATAGATATGTTCTGAGTGCTTTGACAAGATACAACCCGAACCTAGATATGAGACACGCCACTCAGGTCCGTTGTATGTTGTCCGGTTGTCCAAACTAAATTCAAGGTTCGAAATTTATACTAGGCTGAAATTTGGTGCATGCATTCCGAGTTATACTAGGATGCATCTAAAGATGGTTTGGGTGGTATCAACGGTTATTTGAAACATATGCTCTTGCTGGCTGGTTAAAGGCAACATGCATTATTAGATTTGATACTTCTTTGGCGTTTGGATTGGTTTCTATCTTGCATGATCTAGTTTTAGCATATCTAGTTTCAACAGCTCAAGAGTTGGATCTAGATCTAGTCCAAGGTAACAAAGGATTCATTCCTGCATTCTTGATACCAATCATAAAATCTCTATCAACTACAATATCCAGCATTCTGTAATTATGAAAAAAATTATTAAATAAGTTTAAAGATCTAGGCCATTTTGCAGCCATCTAATTTGTGGTTCAAAATTTGAGCTGGCATTGCCTACATTGCCTATCAATGTAAACCAATTTTACCCTTTTGCTCATCTAGTCCTCTAGATGCACAAGATTAGGGGTGGCAATTGGATTGATTCTGATCAAGTTATATATGGCTTGGAATAAAAAAATTAATCTAAACACTAACTATTTAATAAATAAGTTAGAATTAGAATATAAATTTGATCTGTTTAATAAATAGATTATTCGATCTGATCAACTTAACCTACTTAATGCATACATTAGATTAGGTCTGATCTAACTTGCAAATGCATCAACATAGATAATCTATTTTAATCTTGTAAGTTATTTCCTCCCTCCACTCTCGCTGTAGACCTTAAACCCTAACCCTCAATCTTTATTACTCTAAATCCCAAATTCTAATCACAAATTTTACTTATAAGTGTAAGATACCTAGAACACAGGATTGTCAACAAGGCCATTAGAGCCATGTTACTGGTCATCAATGGCGGGAAGGTGTGCGATGGGGGTCCCCAAAATGGAGTATACAATATGGAAGGTAGGGAAGTTGCTTGAAACAGTCTTTATCGAATGTTCTCTTCAATAAGACTAAATTCCTATCAAATTGGAGTGAGGCTTTAGATAGGAATGGGGCAGCAACGGAGTAGGAGATTGGAGGGATGGCTGGAGTTTTGGAGCAAAGGTATGGGTAGAGAGGGATAAAATCAAACCCTTTATTTATATGTTACTAAACAAGTTGAAATGGATTATGCATGTTAGAATTTTAAATATGTACTGTAGCTATTTAATAATAGATTAAATTGTATCAATTTGTTTATGACCTGAATCTGCTGATGCCAAATCTTAACTTGGACAAGTTGAATGTCAAGTTGGCGGATTGGGCTCTAAATTGCCACCGTACATAAAACAGCCCATCTTGTGTTCTCAAGTCTGCATCACATGTCAAGATATAAAATTGAGTGGTTACAGAGTCAATTAGACTGGTTTTAGATAGCTATTATTTAACTTAGAAAGCAAATATTATAGACTTTTAGGTGGAGATGAATCAGAACCTAGCTAGTGGAACTTTCAACTGATCCCATTCAAGTGTCAAGAGTGTCATCAAACCAAGCCAAATCCAATAAATAAAATGGCAGGCCAGTTATTTACGACCCTAGTGTTGTTGAAACATTCTTCATCTATTTATGATCTTTGCCCTTATGTAACAACCGCAAATTAAATCATGATTGATTTTATAGCTTGATTGTCTTTTTTTTTTTTTTTTTTTCATATTATGTTTTCCGTTATCTCAGAACATTCCTAGTTTATTCCAGCACAATTAATCCATACGCATACCACTAAATAGTACAAATACCTTCTCATTATTTTTTTTTTGGTAGAATACCTTCTCATTATCCACAGTTATTCAAAAGGTGGAAGACTTGTGAATCCATCGAATAATTGACACGACCTGCCCCATTTAGACCCCTAATTCGTTGCCTACCCCAGTGACAACCAAGCTACCGGCCCCTCCAATAAATATGACACCACAGACACCAAACAATTCGATACAAAACCATTCAGGTTACCTCCCATCAGTGCCCAAAATGAAGCAATCAATCCAACCACTAGGAACACCTGAAACGGGCCAACTCGGGGAGATTAGGGCCATCGAGTATGATAGGGAGGTGAGTTAGGTTCAACTTTCTGTCATCCATCAGACCATTTTGGATGGCCGAGAGTAACATATCTAACATATTTTAATCTTTAATAACACCTTATTATTGTCCACCACGACGGACGTACCAAAAGCAAACACTTTGTTACAAAACATGCTCCACAGGCAAGCATGCACAAAGGCCCAAGAGAAGGCTAACATCAAGCAGAAGAAAGCGACCCTCACTTCATACCTTTCTTTTTTTTTTTTTTTTCTAAAATTCCCTCTCATTATTAATGCCTCGTGGTGTCGCTTGCAAAGCATACTCTCCGGTAGCAGCATGCAGCCTTTTGCTGACCGTTTTGAGCTTTTAATGCAGTTAAACCCCATTCCACGTGTCCTCTTATAATTTCCCATTTGGTTGCCTCCTCAGGTTGGCCTTCTCTTCTTCTCCTCCTGTTTTCCTTCCCTTCTTCCCCTTCTTCGGTTTCCAAAGTACATTTCAAACATAGCAACAAAACAGCAGATTGTAAGCTACCTCTTTCTCTCTCTTAGCTACCCCTGCTAGAATGCGGCAGCGGCTCTCCTATCTTAGTGGGAAAAGTTTCAAGTTCCTTCTCTCTGTGTCCATTGGGAAGAGGAGAGGAGTAGAAGGAGGTCCACCTACCTCCCCTCGCCAAGATGACAGCAGACCCATGGAGCCATTGCCGGACGAGAAGCCGCCTCCGAAGCCTAGTTGGAGATGCTTTTCCTATGAAGAAATCCACGAAGCAACGAATGGTTTTCATCAAGGTCTGTGATTGTAGCCTGTTCTGTCCCAATTAGAAGAACACATTTGCCAACTTCTTCATATCTTCGTGTTCTTTTGGCATTGGAATCGAGCAGGTAATTTGGTCGGCAGAGGGGGGTACGCCGAGGTGTACAGAGGAGTTCTGGAGGATGGACAGGTGATCGCGGTGAAGAGGCTGACGAGAGCTTCGACCGATGAGCAGAAGGAGAAGGACTTCTTGCAGGAGCTTGGGACCATTGGCCATGTCCGACATCCCAACGTCTCGGCCCTCTTGGGTTGCTGCATCGACCGTGATCTTTACCTTATTTTCGAGTTCTCTTCGCGCGGTTCTGTCTCCTCTAATCTCCATGGTAACCAATCTAAACCCAAAAAAAAAGAGAAAAAGCCGCATCTATTTTCCAATTCTTTTTCCTCGGAGAAGAACCAAGGTGGTTTCAAGTGTGTCCATGTAAATTTATGTTGTAGATGAGAAATCGCCACCGATGGCCTGGAAGCTGAGGTACGACATCGCAGTGGGCACAGCTCGCGGGCTACATTACTTGCACAAGGGATGCCAGAGAAGGATTATTCACAGAGATATCAAGGCCTCTAATATCCTCCTGACAACCAATTTTGAACCTCAGGTACGAGGCAGGACTCTTTCCCTTGTCATTCGATCAGTTCCTCAAATAACTTCAATGTCTCAAACCGAGTCAATATTGCCATTTTAGATTTCAGATTTCGGGCTTGCAAAATGGCTTCCATCCGAGTGGACTCACCGTGCCGTCGCACCAATTGAAGGGACATTCGGGTTGGTGATCTTAGAAACTCTCCACTTGGACAACTAAGATGTTTTTTGGCATGAATTCAGAATTCGATTTTGATGAATATTTATACGCGTCATAGAATTTGGCTGGATATAAGCATTTACATGGAATGCCTATCGAAGCAATGTCTTATGGAGCTTATGATGTCTCTAGGTGTCTGGCACCAGAGTATTTCATGCATGGGATCGTTGATGAGAAGACTGATGTCTTTGCTTTTGGTGTATTCCTCTTGGAGATCATATCAGGGAGGAAACCGGTGGACGGGTCTCACATGAGCTTGCTTAGCTGGGTAAATGTTATCTAAATTTGGATTAATGTTATATCCTCATGGATCCTCTCCTTTAAAATTATCATAGAATCTTCATTATATTTGTACCACTAAGTTAGAAATTTTATGACAGGCAAAACCTTATTTAAGTGATGGCACGATACAGAAACTGGTGGATCCGCGACTGGAACAGGACTACGACTTGGGACAGTTGAACAGGCTTACCTTCATAGCCTCTCTCTGCATCAGGGCAACTGCAGCATGGCGTCCATTCATGACCGAGGTACTAAATGTTGTTTCTAGTATGTTGCTCGATCGTTGTTAACTGTTCGATACGAATATCTTTTGATATTGATGAAGGTGCAGTACATGGTTAAAGCGGCCTTATAATCTGAGTATAAGCATGTGAAATATTTATTAAAAACATATATAGTAAAAGATAATATGATGCTTAAAGTTGTGAAAGTTCTCTTGTAATATAAGCATTGAGGGGAAAAAAGAAAGAAAAGAAAAGTTCTCTTGTAATATAAGCATCAAGAGAAAACATAAAGGTTTCAGCAATGCTTCATTAAATTAATAAAGAAACTTTCCAGGCCTGTGATATTTTTGCGTGTTCAACTATAGAAGGAATTTATAACGTGCTTGTTTTATCACCAAAATATGTTTGCTTTTAGCTGTTGCAAAGCCTTCATTTGTCATGAGTGGGTAGCCAATTCCAGATTCTACGATCAAATTGCATTTTAATAATCATGACAGCTTGAAAACAGAGTTACTTCCAAGCCATGGATCATTCTTGTGAAAGTGTTTGGTCATATGCAGCTTTCTCAGGCACAATTCTCGATCTTTCTTTTGGCTTGATTAGCTCCTAAATGTAATTACCAGAGTAATATGTGAAAGGGATACGTTTATTTAACAAGTAAGAGTCTTGGTAAACCATGTTGCAAGGTAACTTGCAATATCTGAGTAATATGTTCTTCCAAATTTCCAAGACTATAAGTCACAAGCGTCAGTAAGCATCCATGTACCATATTAGTTTACCTAGATTGATTCCATGCAACCCAAAAAGATAGGAAGTGTCCTGGTGGCACGCCTTTGCCTTCACATTTATAGGTCCAATGTTTTGATGCAACCTGTTGATTCCTGAAAATCTGTCGTGCTGTTTATATTCATGAATCGGGTGCCGCTTTCTGATTGCTGGCCTGTTGCGTTGGTCTTAGAGCCGTGGAAAAGTGTTGAGACCGAGAGATCTTTCCACCCACTAGTCTGAAGTGTAAGAACCTTGGGTACCATGAACAGTTCTTGCCTTTTGTCCCCATTAAAATGATATCGTGACTCACGGGATGCACATGGTTGCTGTAGCTTTGCTTGACACTTTGGAAATCTTAGTAAAGACAGATTCAGAACATGCCACGCCCCAATACATGCATCTAAAAGAGGGGTCCTTGGTCTACTAATAGTCTAATCATCCCGTAGTATTAGAAAATGCAAACATTGCTAACAGAACAAAATGAATGACGACAGGTATTGGAGCTATTGGATGATGGGGAGGTGCTGCAAGATCGATGGAAGATGCCTGAAGAGGAACAGGAGGAAGATGAGTTCTGGGGCTTTGATGATCTCGACGACGAATATGATAGCCCCTCATCATCTTCATCAACAAGAAGCTCCCAACAGTAATTAATCTTCGGATAATATATCTTAATATTCCAACTCCATTTGAGTGGGGAGAGAACGTACATAGCTGCTTAGTTGTAGCAAAATGGGACTATATTGCCTTTATGTCTATGTATACTTGATTTAAGGTCAAGACCCTTCTATCTCAAAATACTATCCCTTTGGCTGATAATAGGGTACTTTTCTGTTGAGTTAGGCAACAAGTACAAGCATAGCAGGTGGGTTTTGGCCTGGCGGGTGGCAAGTGGATGTGGGTGGGAGTTAGTCCACACACAAGGCTATGCCCGCCATGCTATTATTATTCCCAGAGAAATGGGCAGTTTGGGAGAGGTAGACACGAGTGCAACAAGGATATGTGAGGATTTATGTGAAATGACCAAAGGGATTAGTTGAGACAGGGTTAGGAGAAGGTGGTTAGCTTTTAGAGCTCTTCCTGGCTCTGGTACCTCTGAAGGGTTGTTGGAGGTGGTTGAGATTAGAAGGCCTTTGGGTGTGTGGCTGCTAAACTGATCGTAACAAGCAACATAGGTCCGGAGGAGGCATTTAAAACACTTCTCCTTTATGAACAACCCTGTGAAATGGCACTGCAACCGGCTGTGGAGGAGAAATATCTGACCTAACTGAAGACAGGCAGATGACAAATCCGTGGGTTTGGATAGACGTTTGCCCTCAGAATGGTAAGTCATTTCAGATGAATGATGTGCTCTGTCTTTGAAAGTACCACAATCTGCACCTACTCTGAGCCAAGTAGCAGAGTAGTTATATGATTGCTTCCAAGTAGCCTATTGTTATCATTGAGATCAAGAAAGAATTGGCTTGAGATGGGCTGGTTATCCATCAAAATGTCCGTGGTACTAGTTGCGCGAGAGTGCAAAATTAACATACATATATTGTAGTTATTTATATATTGCTATTCAAATAGATAAATATTCATATAACTAGTAGGGTAAAAGTGCTCGGGAGCTTTTACATATTTTCTCTTGCTTTTAACCAAATAAATTTGGTCTGAAAGTGTGTTCAAATCCACATTACTTACAACATGGTCTGAGATTGTCTTAAGATATATTGCCTCACAAAATTTATCGTAGCTTTATATATACCAAGGCTGTACCTCTGATTGTAGGTTAACTTGGGCCGGCTGGTGGAATAAGGTGCTATTTTGCCAACCACATTTATCTTAGGGAACAAATTATTTGGATCAATGTGGATTAAATCTATTTAACCCAGATAATTTTAATTCAGAGAGGATTTAGAAGGAACTCTGAACAGGCTTCTTCCATGAAAATGTTGATGAATTATTCTTCCTTTTTTCTATTTCACTACTTATTCTCTATTTGATTACACATTCCAACCAATTATCATACACTCACTCAACCAGTCAAACTTAACCAAAAGGTAATATAATTTTAGTGAAGAAAAATATTCAAAGTTAAAAGGGAATTCATACCATCTAAAAATCATTTTAATTTTATTTAATAATGTATCAAGTTATTTCTCCAGTCCAATAGAAATAGACGGTTGTAAGTTTTTAGGATCAAGAGATTAATAAGGTCTACTACGCCTTTCTTTCTAAAGGCATGCACTTCGAGTGGGAGACACAGCGCGAGAGAAAGAGCCAGCCAGCCAGCAAGAGCCGGGTTGTACCTTTAGCGCGAAAGGACACCCTTCCTTCGTGCGAATCCACCGTTGTATCACCGCTTCGCTTGGAGAGCTGTGCTTGGAGAGCTGTGGCGATGGGGTGATCCAACGGCGGAGTCGCGCGAAGGAAGGGGAATCCTCCTTTCGCGCTAAAGACACGACTGATGGGAGTTGTAGTAGATTCAGTAAATGGCATCAAGCGGACCATCTGAGTACCGTTTGAGAAAAAAAAAAAAAGAAGAGACCATCTTTTCTGAGAAACCGGAAAGCTCTTTATCAATTATTATCTCCAGGCACGCGATTCTAAGCAAAAGATAACTTGCTACAACAGAACGTACAGAAGTCCCCACATCAACCAAGAACAACAACGTTGACCTGGAGAACTGCAAAAGCCCTTTGTTTTCTGCCTACCCTCTACTTTACCTCTTCTCGGTGGTACGCTTCTGCCCTCGTGAAACATGTCTTCTTTGGCTTCAGCTTCTTTCCCACCATCAAACAATGCAATGAACCACCAGAAACTTAGTGCACGCTAGAATGCCAGTCAACACGTAATTCTAGTGGGTTTGGTCAGAGCCATCCACCCTTGCAGCACAATAGAACGGTCCCACCCAACTAGTTCCAGCACCTGAAAAGCTTTGATCAAACTAACCACCAACAATTAGAATACCTTCTACTGATGCCTTTTATACTAAAGCTCCATAGTTTATACGTACAAGTTACCGGCAGAAAGTCAGAAACACGATAGAACATTGCATCAAGACAAAATTCAAGCCAGAAGAATGCAAAGGTATGCACTATGCTTGTGAAGATCCATATGGACATATGTTTACTCTCGTATTCAGAACATCCAGTAAATTATATTTATATGCAATCAATAAATCTAAGGAGCCCAAATAATATCTTATGACCAATTTTTTCAGTATTATCCTAAATTGTTACAAACGATATCAAAAAAAAATTTTTTTGGATAAATAATGTCAAAGCATACTCAAACAATGGCTCATGTTGACTTGGAAACATTACAACATATATCTATTTGGATTGACTATGAGCTAATCATAGTATTTATGATTGGATGGTGGAATTTATGATTGAATTTGAATGAATTGCATACTTAGCTTGGTAAGGATATTAAGACTTAAATGAGAAGTGTATCTAAAGATCTATGCAAACTATATTTAGTTCTATGTCTACTATAAATCAGATAGATATTCGATACTTATATAAGACAAAAAAATTCTAGATTGTCATACATAATATCAGAATAGTCCTAATCTATGACTCATGTGAACTATTGAATACTATAGCATGAATCTGTTTGGGCTAATCACAGACTAATCATAATGTTTATAATTTAGATTTGAACAGATTTGAAAACTTAGCCTGATAAGAAAGTTGGGAGTTCAATGTAGAAAGTATATAAAAACGTATGCAGACATGAAAATTTTAAATAAATCAAGAAATTCAAATAATACCTCCAAAGTAACTTCTTTGAATATAATCTTACATTGTTACAAATGGTATCGGAATAAATCCGAACCATAGACTTGAACCACAGCTCACATAAACTAGAAAATATTACAGCATGAGCCTATTAGGATTGATCATGCACTTATCATAATGTTTATAATTGAATTGTAATATTTGTGATTGAATTTGAATGAATTACACCCTTAATCTAACGAGATGCTAAGATTTAAATAGAAAAATATGTGCAGATCCATGCTAGTGTATGTTTATTCTTACCTTAGCCACACACTAACTAGATCTTAGATACTTATAAACAACTAAAGAACTCAAATAACATTTTCTATCATTTTTTTGAGAGGTCATGCTTTATTACAATGCCATACTCAAAAAACAAAGACTTGAGTGACCAGCAGAATTTTGGTGATCATGTTAGCATCGTCCCAACATCTGACCAAATACGGTGAACTGCACTACAAGGAAAAAGTTTGGCTTATTGCTTTCCTCGCCAAGTTGCTGAAAATGTTCACGTTGTGAAAACCTGCTTCTCAAATCTTTCTTTGATTCCTTGGTTCCGAGATTTGTTCAGTGCATGTCAGCCATTGCATGCGGACTTGAAGTGATATTCATCTATAGTAGAATAAATGTGGCCCAAATCGACATGGTAGTTAACTGCATCCCTAGTTAAAAAATGCAAGAGCAAAGTAAATATCTCAAGCAGATGGACAACGAAATAAATACGTGTTCGCGCGTGTGAGAGAGAACAAAAGAGGGGAGAGAGCGCTACATGACATCATGTTTTGGTAAGCCCAGTATCGCAATAACTTCATCAACATGCAACCCCTGTTCACGGCCACTGCTAAAAAATGATTCAAGCTACAACACTCAGAACAAAATTTAGGAGTTGGACAAAATCAAGCACTCATCAGAAGGCTTGCATATAAAAGCATTTATATAATGTCATGCAAAAGAATGGGATTTGAAATGGCTCTCAACGGATATACACACGCAAGATAGCTAGAGAAGTTAGAACTGACAGGAAATAAAGAACGAAAGAGAAAAAGGAAAAGATGGAAAGGTGCATTAATTTCCATCAGATAGGATAGCCCCATAACCTAATAAGTGCATGGAGGTAGTTCCTCGCTCGTGGGCCTTTTAGCAAGCGGAAGATGAACATTAAAATGAACTGAGCCCAAGAAATAGACTTCTATTTTAAGTATACAGATTTGATACAAGTATATGGATAAATACAACCGCTGCTCGTTAATAAAGGATGCATTTGATTATATTTTTTTATTTTTATTT
>KE504706.1:66940-107630 GCA_000441515.1 Elaeis oleifera
ATAAATTTTAATCATAAATCTTAAAAAAATATTTTGAAAAAAAATATCATCACTTTTCGTATCAAATCTCATCTTTCTATTGATTTTCACTTTCTATAAAATATGAAAAATAATTTTCGAAGAAAATTTTTTATCACTCCCTTTCATTTTTTCCAACCAAACAAACCAAATAATAGGCTCTTTCTCTATTTTCAAAACTATTTTTTCCTCCATCTATTTTGCATCAACCAAACAACTCAAAAGTTACAAATGGCCAAGTAATACATCAACAAATTTCAATCACCATGTTTATTTTGCTTTACCAACATAGCAGGAGGGACAAATGGACGTGTTTTCTAATGTTATCTAAAAAAGAATAAAAGCGAGCCCGAACGTGTTCCTGCTACATAATCCTCAGAACTTGATGTTGTAATTTTAGTTGCTGTTTTTTTCTTTTCAGAAAAATCAATTTGGCATGTTAATCGTGTTTACAAAGCATTCAACAACAGATTCCTGTTTCATGTGATGTGATGTACATGAAAAGTTGTTATAAAAACTCTTTTTAGTTCTACCAAAAAAACCTCTTTGCAGTTATCTTGTCTTGGAAATTAAATTATTTTAAAAGACCGTGAGATAAAAGAGGAACGAATTTGAGGGAATGGTATAGCAATCCTTTTTTAGATTTCAAGGTTGGGCCAGTAAAAGGTTACTTAATGCTAGAACTAGATCTCTGAGGAAAGATTGTGTACAAAGAGGTAATATTTGTTTTAGGTATTCATCGGATAAAGATAATAGTTATTTTTCATGGAATCACTGGACATGCAATCAATAGCTGATGAACTTTTGATAAGTGTTATTATATATAGCAAAAGATAAGAGATTACAAATATGTAACCTATTCTTTGTCCAATAGATAAATGAGTTTTTTTTTCATTTTTTTTAATATAGAAAATAATAAAGTTTATATCACTGGATGATATTTCCGGAGATATATGATTATAAAGAGGACGTTCTTCTTTGTATTGGCAATTAGCACTATGCAAGCGTGCTTGAGGAAAGTGCATGTGTTGCTCCATTAAATATGATTTTTTTGTTTTACTCATATGCATACATTAATTTTTTGATGGAACATGGGAAGGTATTCCTTGAGAAAATAAGTGAAATGGTAAAGCATAGACCTACGTCTCACTTTATAAACAATAAATATTGTACCCTATAAAAGTATTATTCACGATAAATGCTTGGTAAAACATTGCAATGCATCCATCCTCTACCTCCAAAAAAACAAAAAAAATATCCATGGATAGCTTTTCTATGTGCACATACAAAATATAGTAAATATATCATTGCTAAAATTTGTTTACACATGCCATTAGTATTTGCATTTTCAAATATACTATTGCACGATATATTTGATGCGCTGATTTTTTTTTATCTTGATAATAATCGAAGCAGAAGCAGAATAATATCTGATCTCATTTATCTCAAATGTAGACGGATTGAAATGATGATTATGTTTAAACGAAATTAGTGGCGATGGTTATATCCACTTGGTTATTATTGCACATTTAAAATGATTATAATTACAAAATAACATGAAAAGTCGTCATTGTGCAGTTAAGTATGGTTACAGTCGTTGTTGTGCAGTTAACGCACATCTTATCAATCTCGATGACGGCTATCAAAATTTCTCTATGAATAGGAGCAAATCGGAGACTTTTATGTAAGTCATTCGACGGTTCTCATGCTCTCCCATTTACTTTGTCTCTTATGGATTCTTTGAATTTCAGTTGATCTAATTATCAAAGGATATTTTATTAAAAAACTTCAATAAAATGATTTTTTTGGGATCCATCTGTCCATCGAGGAGCTGTAACAACTACAAACTCGAGTCTTCATCGTATATTGGGAGAAGATCGATCTCACTGTCACCTCAGTCTTATCAATCTCACTCCATCTCATTATTTAGCAGCAACAAGACTCGGATGGATATCTTGATAAATAGACAAGGAGTAGGATTTCAATAGTTTGTGTCATGCTGGCACCGAAGCTAAGAACGAGCCACCCATCTTTCATGTACGGCCCACAAACACGGCGCGGCGCACCGATTCACAAAGCAGTGCTCAGAAAAGGAAAAAAAAAGGGAACAGAGTAGTGCTCAGCTACGTGGAACAGCTGCGCGATTCAAAGCCATCAGCGAGCATGAATTAACGCTGGTCATGCCGACGGAACCGCAGCAAGCAACTTGATCGAGTATGAAAGGCATCAAGGCGACTTGTGCCTGCAGACCAACCACGCACCATTCGAAAATATTATGCGGATAATTGCGAAGAATTTGAATCCTTTCAATCAAATCACCTAAGATCATATCTAAAGAGATATTTGGTTAGAAAAAGTAGGGTATCAAAATCAGAATAGATGACTTCCATTCCAATCATTTTGTTGAGAGGAGTTTCGCTCCGATTCCGATTCCAGAATGGAACGGAAATGATTCAATTTATATAGAACTCAATTCCTACTCTCCTCTACGAATTCAAATTTCATTCTAATTCGATTTCGATTCTGATGACGAACCAAACGCTTCGAAAAATTTGACTATTCCGATTCTGATTCCAAATCATTCTGATTTCGATTGCGAACCAAATACCCCCTAAAAGTAGTGACTTTTTTAATGTGCAGAAGCCGGTGCCTTTTTTTCAGTTGCATGCACAGTTGTCAAAGCACTCTGAAAACTTCCATTCATCCATCTACTGCATGATCCAATGGTTAATTTGCACAAAAGATAAAGTGAGTGCCTCTCTCGCACACAAAGATTCAACCTGTCCTTTTTCTGCTGCCTGCTTATGCCTTACCGTCGATCATAATTAAAATCCACGGCACTCATCATTTAAACCACCAACACTGCGGGAGACGCATAAAGACCGGCAGCATCGTGGCCGGCCCAACAACGTAACCTAGGGCAAAATTCTTGTACATCGCCTATGATGCAGAAAATCAGATGCGGTAGGGCACTATTTATCTAATTAGATCATATAGTTATCATTTTTTGAATATATATTTAATATTTATTTTTTATTTTTTATTAAATTTAATGATGAAAATATTTTTTAAAAATTATGACATTCTATGCCGATATTATGACATCATGTATTGAAATTATGATTTCCTGCATAGGATGTCATAATTTTTTACAAGATGCCATAATTTTGATTAGAATATTTTTATCATTGAAAAATTTTATATAAATTTTTTAATGACAAAAATATTCTTCTCTTTTTAAAACATCTTGTGAAAAAATAATAACATCTTGTTAGACAAGGGCATTGGGCCGTGCCTAGCATGGTCTGTTACTAAACGAGCCATGCTTGGCACGATTAGAACCAGGCCTTAGCCTGGTACAGCCCTAGGCTCAGTTAGTAGTGCGCTGTGTCTGGCACGGTATGTTGGCCAGTGGCCTTTTTTAAAAAAAATTACAAACGGGCTATGCCGGGTATAGCCCATTTGTGCCCGTTACCAGTCGTGCTAAGCACGGCCCGTTTGAGGCTGTTACAGGCCGAGCCTGGCACGATCTGGCCTAGGCCCGTTTCAGCCCATAACGGTCAAAACGACTTATTTTTGTATTTTTTTACTTTTTACCTCTCCTAACAGTCATAAACCGACTATTTGAGGGTATTTGAAAAAAAAATTATTGATTTTTATATATAGCCCCCTCCTCTTTCATTCTCACCACACCAAATCTACTTTTCTCCCTTCCCTGCTACTACTATTTCTCTCTTCTAGCAATATTGTAAGTGTTCTAGCAATTTAATTTTAATTTGTATTTAGCAAGTATTCAAGTACTACACAAGAGGAGGTCCTTGTCGAGGAGCACAAAAAGAAGCTCACAAATCTTGGCGCTGCCTCTACTTAATTCCTTTATCTCTACTCAATTCCTCCACTTCCAGTTAGTTTTATTTTTGATTCATAATTTAAAATAGCATCTTATGATGAGAGCCATTTTAGCATTCTCTCTATTTTCGAGAGAGAGAAAACTAATCACATTGCTCCTACTCCTTCTGAAACTACTCAAGGTCAAACCTCTTCCCGTAAGAGGACTAATGCAGTTTGGGAGGATTTTGAAAGAGTTCTTGTTGATGGAGTCTGAAAAGCAAAATATAAAAAATATACTATATTTTATAGTTGTGCCAGTAGTAGGGGAATTGACTATTTGAGGAGATATCAAGATAGTCATAGGATGAGTGACTCTCATCTTCAAAGTACCCTTAATATACAAGAGAGATTTCTGATAGGTAATTTTACATACAATCACGAAAATAAAAAAAGTACTAGTTAAATGAATAGTTAGGGATGAACTATCTTTTAGTTTATGTAAATCTTTTAATTTTAAAAATATATTTAATTAACCCTACAGCCTGCTTACAAAAGAACTAGTATGCGTACTTTTAAAAGGATAACTATAACAAATTTTTTAGCAATAAACAAATTGAATTGAAACTCTTTCTGTCTTAAATTTAAAAGTTTCATTAACTTATGATATTTGGTCAGCATCGGTAGGTAGCAATTATTTTATTTCTTTTACTACTCATTATATTGATAATGATTGAAATTTAAATAAATATATTTTTGCTTTTTGTGCTTTTTGATTTTCCACATTCAGAACAACAAATTTTAAATATTATTTACGAAACTGTATGTTCATTTGGAATTAATGATATAATCATGTCTATTATTTTTGACAATGTATCTAATAATAAATCTGCTATTACATTATTAAAGGACTCATTGCATCCCATTTTAAATGGCCAGTTATTGCATATTAAATGTGCACGTCATATCTTAAATCTTTCTGTATAAGCTGGTATAGGCATGGTCTAAGATGTAATTTAAAATTAAAATATAATTTTTTTATTCATGCTTCAACAGCAATACTTCAAGAATTTAAACAACTGTGTGTAGATCATGGTAAACATTTAAAAATTTAAACTTGATGTAATAACTTGTTATAATTCAATATATACCGTAATACATTATGCATATCTATATAGACACTTATTAATGACTGTGAATTAAGTTTTGTATTGACCGAACTGATTAGATTAAAGATAAAATTTTGAAAAATTTTTGATCACTTTTATAACGCTATTAACATTTTTTTGATATTTATTATCCAACTTTATATTCGTTTTATAATAAATATTTGATATTAGTAAAAAATTTATAGAATATAGATTTGATGATATTTTAATATTTATTATTGAACAAATGGAATCTAAATGGAATGAATATTAGAACAAGGTATGTCCTATGCATAATTTAGCTGTTGTATTTGATTCATGAGTTAAATTGAGTGGTGTGCTAATTTTACTTGATGCATATTATGAAATATGATACTGGATCCTAAACCTGCTAAAGCTGAGATAACAAAACTTTTTGTAATATTTATGCGTTATATGATGAAAAATTCATGAATCTAGATTACCAGCATAAAGCTCTATCGCTTTTTCTAGTAATTCTCATTCATTAGCTGTTTTTAGTTTATTACATATAGGAGATAGACACATACTTCAAGTTCATCTGCATCTTCTTCATCTGCTTTAAGTAGTGAACTGAAATTTTATTTACGAAATGATCTTCATTCTACATATGATAAAAATCAAATAGATAATCTAGATGTGTTAGCTTAATAGAAAAGTGTTAAAAATCAATATCCTATTTGTTTGTCATTGCACGCGATATTTTAGCTGTGCCGATGTTCACAGTCGTATCGAAATTCGCTTTTAGTACAGATCGGCGTGTTCTTGATGAAAAGAGAAGTCAGATGACCAGCAAAATGGTGGAGATGTTGCTTTGCTTTAAAGATTGGTTGGATGCGGAGACAAAACTTCAAGATAAAGATCGGCATTCTACTACATTTTATGATGAAGACGACACAAACGAGACCAACAATTAATAGGATTTATATCAAGCTAGCACAGAAGAGCAGGGAGCAGAGAAAGAGTCTTGAAGGAGTTCAGTGAGAGTAGAGACAAGCTGGTACAATTTTATCTTTTTATTTATTAATTATATTAATTTTTAATTATTGAGGTGAGTCACCTCTATAATTCTATTTTTTTTTCTCCTCATTGTACTCTAGAGGTCAGATATAGCTTCTTTTTTATACTATTTTGATATTTATTAATAAACTGATAGGGATCCACGCTAAACCCTCCTCCTAACAAGATGGCTTTATATTTAAATCCCTAGTTCTCAATTTTTTTTAATTTATTCATGTATATTTTTAAAAAAATAAAAAATCCTAAACGTGCCGCCCAAATAGGCCGTGCCATGGCACAGCCCATTTCAAGGGGCTCAGGCTGGCATGCCAGTCGTGCCGTGCCTGGCCCATGAGTCGTGCTGGCTCAGGCCCTTATGGGCCGTGTTGGGCTTGAGTCGCGGGCCAGAAAACTCAAGCACTGTAGCCGATGGATCATACTTGATATGGACCGTCTCATATCGGATCGTATCGGGCCATGGACGGCCTGATCCGTTGTCCATCTCTATATTTTGTATAGAAAATCATAATTTTAACATAATATCAGTATATATATATATTTTTTTTTCAGCATTCAAATTTAAATACAATAATAATATTACGGACAATAAATGCGTGAAAGCGATGACTACGTGACTCGAATGAGGTAGTGTGCTCACGTCGGATTTTCTACGCCGGCGGCGGTGCACAAAGAATTTCTCGTCCTCTCTCCCCTTCTCCCTCACTCTCCTCTTCTCCCTTTCTCCCTTTCTCCCAGCCTTTTTACTCCATTGCTCCATGCTGAACCAGGTTCTCGGAACCGTTACGAGAACCCTGTCATTGATTACGTATTCACCCCCCGAGGGCGCCACGGCTTCCATGAAATCCCTCTTCGGCTCTCCTCTCCCCCAAGAAGCCCCGCCCTCGGATCGCCTCGCCGGAGATGTGGACTCGAAAGGAGAGATTTCGCAAGTAAATCTGGAATTTCTGGTTGTGCTGCGCCGCCGTAGCCTGCGCCGAGAGGGGGGATCCCCCCACCGTTTATTGGATCCCGAAAGACCTCAACCTTGCCGCGAAATCGGCGTCTCGTGAGCTGTCTAAAGCGGTTTCCTTGAATCGGAGCATGAGTTGATTGTGGACTTGATGCCGGAGGTGTTGCCGGGGGTGAAGACGTGCAGTGGGTCATCAGAGCCGCATTGACATGGAGGAGGAGGAGATCATGCCGCCCTCGGCTCAGGTGCCGGTAGCTCATTCGTTGTTGCGGCTTGTCGGTTTTGGTGGCATGTGCTGCAGGTATGTGGGCTGATGGAGGTTTTTGTGCAGATTATTTGTCGATTCTATAGCATTAAGTTTTGCTTCTTGTGATGGAATTTTATTTGCGAAAAGTTTTAGGTTAGTTACCCTAATCTGGGAAATATGCTTGTTGGTCATTTCGTGTGCTTTGACAGCTTTTGATCACTGGTCGCCCAAAGTGAAAGAACTTAGTTTATAGGTAGTAACAGATCTTTCAAGAATGTAAGTTTTCTCTTGACACCCTAATCTAAGCTAAGTTTTTGAGATCTTGACCAAGAAAACGGAAAAACCTGCAACTGAATTGTTTATCAGTAACCCTTGCCTCTTTTGCCCTGCTGATCGGTACCTGTGATACCTTATAAACCACTTGATGAAGATGACTAGGTTGCCAACAAGAATAATCAATGCAACAAGTTTGTACAATGTAGTCGGGCTAGTCGTGGTGCATTATAGTTTTGAGGATCATGATGTTTCTGAGATCGAGGAAGACTTTCATTAGTTGCTTCTCGATGTGCTAGGCACAATATTTAGAAATGATATATGGGGGCATATGGTAACCGCAGCATGGAATGAATTGTTTTGCCAATGGAAAATTTTTTGGGAGGAGCCTTTTCTTAAACAGTATCTTGAACATCATCTTTACTGAAAATTGTTGAACTTGTGAACGTATATTAATTTGGTGCTAATAGCGTATTCTCTTGACATCATATGGTCAATATGACAGGTTCTATAAAACAATACACTCGTGCCATATTTCTGCTATAAAAATACCATCTACTCCACATTTTAATCATTTAATGGAGCAACGCATTGCTTTGCTGAGACAATTGAATTTAGAATAAGGGAAATGGCCGTGATTCTTTTATTCAGGAGAAGGGAATGGCTCTATACATGTGGGAAACAATATGAATGCAGCTGAATTAAATTGGTATGAAGAGAAATTCTTGATGCTTGTTGCTGAAAAATTCCTGCAAGTGATGAATTATGGCATTGTGCAGTCGATGTGTCTGTGCTTTTGTGGATTTTCACCTAGTGGATGAATCCTTTTAGCTTTTGGTATGTTCTATCTGCGTTCCAGTGTTTCACACTTTTTTTTTCTCTTAGTATCTTCTTTATACATTTTCTTTTCTCGGAACAGTATTTGAAGGACAATTGCTTATGTCACAGGATATTAGGTGACATGTTTCAGCAATTTGATTATAAAGGGTTGTGGTTATAGTCATGCATGAATAATATGTTAAATATGTGGACGTGACAAAGATGCAAAGTTCAGCAAAATAGACTCATACTGCACCATTATATGTTCGGAGAAAATTACAAACCAGAGGTTGAATAGTCTCCCAACATCTTTCTGATGCTTTATGATATTCATGTGTGCTGTTTGTGCATACATCTGGTGCAAATGAGAATTTAATGATAAAAATGCAAAGAGCCAAAATGTAGTTAGAATCAGTTATTCTTGGTTAGATGCCACATTATTTCCTTTCATTTATGAGTTAATTATACAACTATCAGGTTAATATTTGGTTCTTAATTATGTTACCAATTTCAACAGATATTTTGTTTCCTTAAATTTGCAATGGTTAATGTGCTTTTAAACCTGCCAGCGCTTGAATTTCTGTTTTTATTATTTGATCTTGAACCATATGAATATGCTGGACTAGACCCTCTTACATGCTTAACTCACAAAAAACCTGTCCCATCGGGGGGCTGAATTCAAGTACGAATGAATCCATCACTTTTAATCCTTTGACTTGATGTCAAGTTCCTAACAATATTTTAAGACAGACAAGCTCCTGCTATTAAGCTGATAAACGGTGAGATCTACCTTCCCGGTTATTCTGTTCGGTTAATGAAACATGGCAGCAGTCTTTGAAGATGTACATAAACCCGGACTGGGAAGTGCAGTATGTGTGCATGTGCGCACGCGTGTGTGCGTGTGTATATGCTTGCGTGCATGTATTGAATTATCTGATGATCCTTCATCTCCGAAGTCCATTCCTTATAAGAAGCAAAATTGTCGAGGGTTTTATATATTTCATTGATATGTCTATTATATTTTTGTTCTTTCCTTTCTGAATTCATAAGTCATAACATACTGCTGGAAGTATATACATATATTTTCACATGCCCTAGTTTGGTAGACAAACTTAATATAAATTAACTGAGCAAAAGTGGGCCATACCTCGATTCAGTGTTCCCTTTGCATATACTACCAGCTTGCTTTATTTCCACATACTTATCCGATGCTCTGCCTTCGTATGCCGGATGAGCTAAATGTTGTATGTCTCCCCTTTTTAGTGGAAAAACATAATAAGGTATTCCATTCACTGTGCAAGAGGACTTACCATATATTTCACCTATGACAGACCTGTTTTCTTCATTAAAACCAGCCAGACTTCAGCAAAGCAATCACCAGCCCATGTTTTGAAACCTGTGCTTAAATTTTCAAGTAATGTTCCTTCAAAATTTCTAATGCTCTGATTATTTTAAAATATGAACCATTTAGTTGTAATGTGATCATGCTATAACTGACATGCCTTGTTCAATTGTCTGTTTACCATTTGTCTTCTATGATGTAATGTTTTTTTTTCTTTTCTTTTCTTTTTTTCTTTACCAAGAAATGGTGCAGAATCAGTGGTGAATTTTGACAGGTACTTATCTCCTTATTTTCGAATTTATGCAGCACAGAAGGATATAAATTGATCAGAACTTGTTTCTATTTGTAAACAATATGGCATGTGGCGGTGGATTGGGATGGTATCGTACTTTGAATTAATCCGATCATTTGCAGGTTGTCAAATGGCTGCATACAGTTATAATTAACATGGATCAGGAAATCACCATATATTGAAAGGTACAGTTAACTGCTCATCTTGGCACTGTCTTATCCTGTATGACCCTGTTGATCTGCACATTGAAATTGCCTAGCAACTCGACAAGCATGCATCTAAATGTATAAAATCCCTCCCTTTCTCCTCCCAAAGTTTATTCTGCTTATATCTCGATTAATGATAGACTAATATATAACCTGCGCTTCACAGCGGGATTTAACTGAAACAAAAAAAATTAAAATATTTTATCAACATACAGATTTTTGTACCATGTAACATATAGTATTTTTACTAATTCATGAATCTAAATCCATACTAATCTTCGTATTCAATAATCTCTTCATTCAAATTGAAAATATGAGCATCGAAAATTTTATAAAATATTATTGAATTGAAAAGGGTCCCTAACAAAAAATGATTTAAAAAATAAATGATAATATTTGAAATTAAATTATCTCTAATGTCATCTTTTTATTCTTATTTCATTATTTTGATTCCATATCATAAACAAAATCCAACAACATTCTTTTTGAATCGAAGCTAGAACAAAAGTTCTCAGCATAAAATATATAAAAGTCTCTATTGTAGAATACAAATATAGGAACGACATAAATACATCAACGCCATAAAAAAGTATTCAATAAAGATTTTGCAATAATCCTTTTTCATATGTGTATGATATCCAAAATCATTTTACTTAAATTCTTTCAATGTCAGTCCAACCCTAAATTGACCCCAAGTTAAACCAACAATATATCCAAACTAGATTCAGAAAAAAATAAGTAAACTCAATATTTTAATCCAATCTTAATTATTAATTTTTTAGTCCAATTTGTAGGATAACATTAAACTGATCCGACCTAATATGTCTTAAATAGATTCAAGCCCATAAATAGATTATTTATTATTAAATATTAAAATCAATTAGTAAATAGAATTCATAATTTTAAATTATTTTATAATTATCAATTTTAAACTAAATACGTGTATGTGTATTAATTTTATACAACCGAAATGGCCAATCTTATTTATGTTGATCTTTAGATATTTTCTAGATCACATATAATAAATTTAGATATTTCTACATATTTAAATATAGAATCCTAAATTTAATCTTAAAAGAATTAGGATCATCTAATTAATACAATCCATTTATTTTTAATTTTTAATATTTTTATTTGCATATAATAAATTAAGATATTGTACATATTTGTAGATAAAAATTCTTAAAATTTATCTAAAAAAATATATTATAATACAACACATAGACCTAAAAGTATAATCAGCCAATCTTACATCTAATGCTACAATGGGCTTAGTGCTGGCAGCCAGACGGTTTTTTTCGGATATTCTATCTATTTCAAATATATTAAGCAATATCTTATAAGATTTGAAATTGATTGAAAATTTAAATTAAAATTCATTTGGATTTAAAATTTATCTTTCAAATTATTATTAAGAGAATGAGAGGATTTGATCTTTAAATCTTTGAATAATATTTGGCCGCTTCAACACTCCCACATGCACTTGAGAACGGAAAAAGGAAGAAATACCCAACACAAAACCCCAACCATTGTCTACGCTTCCCTGTTCGGCTCCTCTAAGCCTCCCATTTGGTTGGGATTCCGAAGAACAGAAAACATAAAAAAAAATGAGAAAAAATATAAGAAAAATCAATAAAAATAAAAGATTCCGAAGAACAGAAAACATAAAGAAAAATGAGAAAAAATATAAGAAAAATCAATAAAAATAAAAGAAAGACGGAAAAAATTTAAGGATAAGATTTTTTCCCACTTAAATGATTTTTTTTTCTTTGCACTTTTTTTCCTTTTCATTTTATTATTTTTTTCAGAGATATGTGGAAAAAGAGAGCATTTGAGAGAGACTAGAGGGGTTTCTCCTATTTCGATTGGATTTTTTTCTCAAGTATATGGGATTTTGTGCAAGCTGCGGCAGCGTGAATCGGTTCTTTGAGGTTTTAAGGGCTTAATCTCGGTGGAAGCATTATATTTTGTAGGATTGGGGATTTTTGATCGGATGGTTTCTTGTTTGGCTACAAAATTTTCAATTTATGGGGCTCTGTTGTTAGGACCACTTGATGATCGTTTCATCTTCACCATGCTCGATGTGGTCAAGGCATCTGCGCCTCGTTCGTCCATATGTTCATAATTTTCTCTATCCACCGCCCAACGGCTCGATGTGCTCCCTGTCGAGGAAGGGATGGGAAAGCTACAGGAAGAATGGGAGGCTCGTCCTCTCACCGTGCAATAGATGCAACCCAAAAATGAAGAAAGAAGAGGATTCTATCGAGTTTGGGAGGAACTACTGACACATGACGCAACCAACATCTGACATTGGGCAGTCTGGGAGAGCTGTGCATTCAACTTTAATGTATTGTATAGATTCAGAAGCAAATACAAATGTATCTATTATTACCTATCACAGAACAAAGTGTACGGTAAACGTGAATGAATTTACCTAGTATTAATTGTCTTGATCTGTATTGGTTCTTTTTGACCGGTTGTTTTTACCATTTGGATACAGGATGGAATTCTTGGACTCTCGATTGAATCTTGGACGAGTATTTCATCTTTGAACATCCTTTACAACTTGGGTATTCTGCGAATTAATTATGCGGTCATGGGTCTGGCAAACAAAAGCTACTGCCGACTTGTTATTCTTCAGCTCAGATTGGTGGATAAGCTTATTCTTTTGTGCAGTGATTTGGCACTTTGGCAGTAAGAAAGAGCCACGAAGTTATCCGTAGTCACACTTCACGGCTGTTGGTATTGTTTCGGAAGTTAACGGAAAGATATGGTGCTCATTAACCGATTTCCTGTGGCGTTTCGGGAATCTTGGTATGCCTGATTGCTGCCCGCTTGTCAACGTGTTAAAAGCTCATGGCAGCCGCATGAGCCAACGGGAGAAATTCAACTTTTGTTTGCTTTCCTCCTTCCAGGCTAAAGAGCCACCACCCCAGAACTTTAGACAAAACGAGATAACACTTGATGCGACTCTAACGGCACCCGATCTCGTGTCCGAATTCTGACCTAGGGGACCCATGGGGGCCGCTCATGGTGGTCACATATCTCGTGGGGCCCATGTCGTTGTTGACGGGTTGAAGACTTGGGGTGCAAGTTTTGAACGGTGGATTTTCGTTCCATCGCGTGAAGCTCACGTGGCGGCGTATAGCACCGATACTGCAGCATTCTTCCAAAAGGAACGGGTGCGTTCGATCTACGGCGCATCTCCGATCTATCCAATTCTGATCTCTTCCCAAAATTCCGGTCCCGATAGCCATCACACCTCCTCTCCCTCCCTACCCCAAGTCAAAACCCAGTCCGAAGCTCCTTCTCCTCCCTCCGCCATGGCCTCCTCTTTAGGGTTCGCCGCCCGGGGGAGGGGGGATCGGGAGGGAAGATACTCCGCGGCCGGCGAGCCCCGCCGCCGGCCTCCCTTACGCTCGCCGGGAGAACCCTCCACCATCTTCTGCTGCTGCGTCCCCCGCCCTATCTCGAAGCCCTAGGTGGTTCCAGGGCCTTATCTGGGGCGCCGGCAAGCTGATTTCCACTGTGTTTCGCTCCGAAGGCAGCTCGTCTTCTTCGTCTTCTGGTTATTCTTCGGATGAAGAAATTAGTTTGAGCTCCGGTGAGTTACTTGTCTTTTCCCTGGTTTGATTTCTCGGTCCTAATATTGTTTAGAGATATATTTCCGATTTTTTTAGTTAGCTTCTCTTTTCCCTGTGTCTTTGCTTTTTGTGTACGAGGTTGTTTTCTTGAATTCTTTTTTTTCATAAGTAAGAGAATGAAAAGGTTACAGGAATCAAAAGTCTGCTATGGCGATTTTTCTAGAATTTTCTGTTTATTAGTTTCTTTATAGTGGAAAATTTGCTACAGAAAGGCATTACTTGATTTTTTTTTTTTCGAATTTTGTAATGGATTTTCCATTTAGGTCTGTTTCAGGCTATATGTACAGGAGGTTGTTTTGTTCCGTCTGTGTTGGCTTTTAGAGCCTTTCATAGTTTGATGGTTCTGTAAATACTTTACTTGCTTGGCTACTCGAGAATTTTCCTGTGAAGTTATATTTGGATTTTGCCACCTTTCATGCTGTTCCTGGAATAGTCTGCTCTCCCTATTAATCACGTTGATGTGAACGAGAATCTCTAAAGCTTTTTAGACTATCTGGTTGCTTAGTATTTAGACACGCATTCTGAAATATGAATGAGAAAAAAATATAGATAGAGGTTGGTGGGGTGGGATTAAAGACTGGAACCAATGGACTCAATTAGGTGGTCTGTTTTTTTTTTCCCCTCCTGTTTGAGTATGCTATTCTTGAGGTCTTGTGAAACTGAACCAGGTGAATGGGTTGGTGGGCTTGGAGTTATTTTGAAACCATATCTAGTGTTCATCTACATGCTTCTAATTCATATGCTCTGCAAAAATATTGCTCGGATTCAAATGCTTCCCTCTACTTGGAACTAATGGAATTCTACCATAAACCCAAGTACCTTAATACGTGAGGTCTACTTCATATTGCTAACTCCAGCAATGGTGAGAGATCAAAAGAGTATGTTTTAAAACTTAAACACTGTCAAGTGCATCCACATGTTTCTAATATTCATACATATTTGCTAAGTACAACTCAAGTTTGCATGCCTCACTTTATGTGATCCATAACAATTCAAATTCTAATGGAAAAACCTTCAAATGCCTTGATAAGTCACTTAAATTGGGATGCCTACTAGAGATGATAACTTTTGCAATAAAGACTAAAAGCTAACCACCTTTTCATCCTTTTAGTAGTTGCTATCTAGCTAAAATCAACATGAAAATTCCAAAAGTACACCTAAACAAATAAATAATAACCCAGAGTTCCTTCTACTCCTATAACAGCCTTGTTTTATACTATGATCTTCCGATTTGTTTCATTTGTTGTGCTCTTTTTTCAAAGCCTTCATCATAGAGACTAGAGAGAACCCTCCTAGCCGGCTAAATCAACAGAAAAACAACACAAAACATAAAATTGAAAATTTTCTACATAATCCCTAGATTACTTTCTTAATTACATCAGATTTTTGCATTAACAGCTTATGATTATTGCCACATGATGCTTACTTGGTTCAAACTACCATGAAGAGGACTTATCATTGAATGTAAATCTTTAGATAATACTTTTGCTAACTGAAATTGAATATCCACCATTAAATCTTGATTTTTTCCTTACCTTATATTTATTTCATTAAACCATGCGCCACCAGTCTTCCATCCATCCAACCCATAGTAAAATGAGAGTATCAAGTTCCTTGCTTTTCATCCTATAGGATGGACATTCAGGATTTTGTTGCTTAGTCCTATAAAAAACTGAGTTATCTCACATAAAAAATCAACTCCAATATTAAATCTTGCATGATGTGGGATCATGATACCACAAAACTGCCAGCTGTTTGTGTATTGTATGTGCGATTGTTTTTCATTTCTTCAGTTATGTATTGGGAAGTAGACTCCCCTTCTCATATGGTTGTTACCTCCTTTGTTGCATCATCTTTAAATCCGTGAGGAAGAGATCTCAACTAGAAAGTGGATAGATGGCTTATTGTATCCCTGGCCATTGATCTTCACATTGGACTTCAAGAGGGTGACATTTCTCTGAGTTATGTAATATTCCATGGAAGACTGCAGCTTAAAAATACAATTCAGATCTTCAAGTCTTTTACTTGCATGTGAGAGTTATGTTGCTAATCTGCAGAGAGGGTATCATGCAGACTTATTTGTCTCTTTAACCTTGGTTTTATAGTTTTACTGACTCAAAGGCAATGAGGCTGTAACTTCTCTAATGTTCATCCTTTCTGCTTCATTGGGAAATCTTAAGTGTATGTAATGATATAGCATCTGTTTCTCTGTATTTCATTCACAGTAACAGACCTGAACTTTGATGCCCGAACACTTTAACTGACCTAACAGAGATTTTCATCTCATACTGTCGAATATGGAACTTATTTCTGTAAGATGAGGTTATTTGGGTAAAAATTCAGTTATATTCAATTGTTATTGAGCAGGGAATGACTGATCTTATTTGTTGGTGCAGATGACAAGGAAGATGTTGATGCCTCTTCCAAACATCTTCATGAATTAAAACAGGTAACCTAATGATTAAAAAAAAAAAAACTTGTATCAGTATGTTTGTCTTGTCCAGTTTTGTTTATTGATCCATCTGATCTTGGTCCATGTTTCCAAATGGAAATAAGGGGACCTTATGCTGTGAAGACCATTGTATGTTACTTTTAGTTACTGATTTACAAATGTCATTGTATGTGACCATTTGATAAAATGAAGTTAGCAAGTACTGCTGGCTATACTCCTAGACTTTGTCTTATTAGTAAGAAGAACTTGTGAGATTCTTTAAATTTGCATATTGATCAAAATCTTTTTTTAATGACTGATTAGGGAGGAAATAGACCAAATTCAATCAGGGATTGCATGCACGGGTCACAAGCAGTTGTCTCAAGAAGCAAATCGAAACTTCTTATTGAGCAGTTGCTTATGCAGGAGACCTTCACAAGGTAGTTTAGAACATGATCATTTTCTAATTTTATCTGGTTTACATTCATGCTAGGTCCGTCTTCACTTTGCTGCATAAAAAGTGTTATGTCGTGACCAAGTAGGAATGCAAAATATTTGGGAAGCCCTTCAAGTTCCTCTTCACCCCCATAGAAGATATTTGCAAGTATTATTGCTTTGTGGATCAGTTTCTCTTTCTCTTCTCTCCTAATTTTGTGGGTAATTTCTTACATATATACCATGAAATTTTGCAACTATTAGGTGCAGAAGATGGTGAAAAGCTATAAATCTGTCATTTAGCTGCATTGTGTGTATTTTTATATGATCTGTCAGGAGTCAATGCTTGGTGACTTGAGAGGATAAAAAGAGTACAGCTAATTGAAAATTAATAAGATAATAAGATGGGTCCTATCTGATTTTAGATAGTATATGCAGAAGATGCACAAAAATACTGGAAGCATAAATATACACTATGATATCTACTGTGAAGTTAAAAATTTCTGGCTGTAATCTCATATTTGCTTCCCAGGGATGAATGCAACAGACTTACAAAATAATACAGTCACGAGTTATAGAGTCCCCATTTACAGAAGTTGTTGAGGATGGAATGCAGAAGGGAACTTCAAACAGGGTTCCTGGTAGTGCTATTGCATTTGCAGGAGCTTGGCGATCCTTGAATCAGAATAACAAACTACTTGAATCGGTTCAATATTCTGCTAGTAAGCTGAATGCCTTTTCTCCTGGGTCTTCTGCTGTCCAAGCATGTACACCTGATCTTCATGACACAGCTATTATGGAGGCCAAGAAATGGCTAGAGGAGAAAAAGCTGGTATCAAATTCAAAACATGATCCTGATTGTGGACCTTGCACTTTGAATACCGATATGCTTCAATATGTCAGTATTGCTTTCTATTTTTTCCTCAATTTGCTTTTTTGTTTTTTGTTTTTTTGTTTTTTCTTTTGGTGTGTGTGTGTGAGTTTGAAGATCCATCCAAGAATAATTAATTGTTCTGCTCTTCTGTTTATTTGAATATGTAATGTGAAAGTGCTTCACCGACATGAACTTGGATGGTTGGTTCTTGATTTCTAATGGCTATCACATGGGTTGGGGAAGTTTGGTGGCTAGTTTGGGATCCCCACCTGGGTGAAACCCATGTGACAATCCTTTTAATTGTCACCGTAAACATAGACTGGTTCCTCAAACATGTGACGAAAAGATGCTCATGTAATTTTGTCAGAGCTTCTCATTTCCATGAGTATGTTGAATGTTTATCAGGTCATAATACATTAGTGTTATACCATGGATAAGGATGTGATGTTAACAATCATAAGCTATAGATTTTACGATCTGCTGGTATATGCTATATGTATCCAGTAGATGGAATATCATGTAATTAATATTCAACAAGAACAAGGGAAAGGAAAAAGAACTTATTGGTTGTTACTCTCTGTCTCTGACTCTGTGTGTGTGTGTGTGTTATTTTATTGGAGGGGGTTCCTGTTGTTCCTGTGATTTTAACTTTATTGGATATCCTTTTGCGAAGTTTTTTTTTCCTGTGAACTGTGCTGTATCTTGTTTTGTGATCATCAACAAGATTATCTTCATTTTGAGACATAATCAAGAAGCCTAAATACCTCTTTATATTTAGTACCTTAATAAATCCTGCATGCTTTTTCCCATCTTGTAAACATAAATTTATTCGAGAAATTCATAAGTCCATCCAGGTTCTTTTAGGTCTTCCACCAAGTGTTAGCCTCTTCACTTAAAAGGTCTTCAACATGTCTTGCATATGATTATACTATTCTGTTTGTTCTCAATCACTAATTCATCATTAATAAATTCCAAGATTCTTTAAGCATATGCAACATGTCCTGCTTAAGAGCCTCATCTTTGCAATGCATATTATGTGTATCTACGCTCCCGACATGCCATCTTTAAGCCTTGGCAACTCTCTTAGTTAATTGTAAATGAACTCGATACTCTCATTAATGCCTTTTCTTTTTTGAATGTTTCTTGGTCCATGTGATTCAGTGTTAGCATGTGTTGGAGTAGCAATATAATATTACAATGGTATACTTTTAGCTTTCAAACTCTCCAAGTATTGAAAGAATGTCTCCTCATGGAGTTCGCAAAAGCTTTCTTGGGAAATTTGTATGCTAGGGCAGAAACCTTCGATCCAATTGTGGTTTGGGAACATAACATGTCCACATATTATATGCTGAAAAGTGAAAACTAAAGATTGTATAATTTGGAAAATTCTCATGGCTCATCAAATGGACCATAGTTTATGAATCGTAGATCATTATATGGATGTGGCTTTCTGATTTTTGTGGAAAAAAAATGAAGAAGAAATGAGAGCTTGATGGATGTCGATCGAGGATGGTTGCCAAAAGCTGTCATTAGATCTTTTGCCCCCTACTTTGGTTTATGTTTATAATATCCTAGAGCTGTAGATAGTGGTCTTTGTTTTCATTAATGTGTGGTCCATTAGATTTGTCTTTTTTAATTTATTCTTCAATCCTTGGAGCAGCAAAATGAGAATTCTTGGTATACCTGTCCATGATATTATCAGCAAAGTATTTTCTTTGCTAGGATTATTCAATTATAAGACTGACTGGTCCCCTCGAATTTGTGTCAAAAAAAATGCTTCTTGTCCCTTTTTGTCTCAGGATTAATGCATTTTGTCCTTGAATGTTTAACTATTTATTTATGTATTTATTTTCAACCTTTGTTCCTTATGGGAACTCAGAATGGTATCTTGACAAAAAAATCCGCATCTTGATACTTACTAATTTAAAGTCTAGCGATGTAGTACTGTTGTCGAACAACCTTTTGAAGTTCATTATAATTTTGGCATCTATAACTTGATGCAGTACTGGAAAATTTTGAGACAACCAAGATTGTTATGAATAATGATCTTGTCTCAAGCATAGTTACATATCAGATTACAGGATTTATTGTGAAAGATAGATCTTACCATTACTATAATCATAACCATGAAGGGCAACCACTAGTTTTACCACAACTTTTTATTTTTTATTTTTTTTCCTGATAACTTATGTATATGTTACTTTGGCTCATCCCTTCCTCTGTTAGGGACCTTTGAGATAGATTTTTATACCTGTCACCTATGGTTCTTATGGAGTCTTTGCTGCACATGTTTCTAGCATCTCTTAATTGGTTTTCTTTAGTTTGTCCTCATTTCATGCCACTTCTATGCTTCATGTAGTATGATCATATGTTATTTTCTTTTCCCAGTTTTATTACATATCCATCAGGCATTTTCATTTTTGCCATATCCTTCTTGTTTGTTCAAAACTTTGGACCAAATATATAAATTAAGGAGAAAAAAGCTGGCAAGGTCTAGAACATTTGGTCACGCTACTAAACTGGTCTTTAGCTAAATTGCATATGCTGCATTTCGCATGTTCTTCATGCTGCTGAAGTTATCTTCTTGGGGCAGTTAATAGAAAGGATGAGCAGCTGCTTGTGCTTTTTATGCAATTTGTAGTTCTACTATAACTCTACAAGGGTCAGAGATACGTATCGCATTCTTTTTGAATTGTTTGGGCTGTGTGATTTGTTCTGACCTGGTTTACAAGTCCCTTTTTTTTTTTATAGACTACATCAACTTGGTCATTGAAGTGACTGCTTTTCCAACAAATTTTGGAAATATTTGTAAATTGACGGAGAACAAGTTATTTGCAAAAGTTATGCCAGATTCAGGTGACAATCAGCATATGTTAATTGGTTTATGGAATTTATCTTTCCCTTATAATTTTCAGTTCCATATAAGGTAGAAATGTGCTATGTTTTCCCCATAATTTGTGGTTCCATGTTGGCAGAAAACTGGTTTAATAAGTTGTGCTAGTGGGACTATTTGGTAACTGGGAGACAGACACTACACCAGTAAATATCGAAAATCCTTTTCTTGTTTCCAACACAGCATCACCATTCTCCTTCTATTCTGATAGGGATGTATGTTTCCTTGCATGCATAATATGTTTTCCTTTTGGTCGATCAGGATAGTATTTCCCTTAGTCTGACTTGGTTTGTTGGTTCTCTTAGCATCAATTGAATTAAATTTCTGAATAGCTCTATTCTTGACAACATTGTTGCCCTGTTGGTAATTTTTTATGTCAGTGGTTTTACTGTCTGTTTGAATAAGTTTTCTTCGCAGTGTCTGCTTGATTTTGGACTCCTTGTTGAAGAGTTTCTTCTGTCAGATGTAACTACAGTTCTTATAGATCTGTAAAAGGCATGTGATATGAACAAGAGGCCACCTATTTCAACACAAAACTGTTTGACTAATGAGATTACATTGTGTAAATGCTGTATACCCTCTCAAGGTTTTATTTATCATGGAGTTGTGATTATTGGGTATTCATGCTTATATAAAGTTTGTTCTTTTTTTTTTTGTTGTTGTTTAAAATTGCATGTTACTGATGTTGAGTTTCTTGAGCATTAAATTTTGTCTCACCTCTAATTTTCTCTGCAGGGAATTGAAAGTGAGTCAAGCTCACCTGTAGATTTAGCTAAATTGTACATGCGTTCCTTGCCTCCATGGCAATCTCCATCCTTAAGTAGTACTGGGTTTAAGACCCCACCACCCTGTCGGATGCATCTTTACAAGGATGAACCCACATGTGCAACTTTAAATCATTCCTGGTCCTCATCCAAGGTATTTTGTATAGGTCATTTATGGAAAATATGAAAGATGGTTTCCTTTTTGTTACTGTACAATTGTTATCATGTATGGCAAACCATTTGGTGCAATGCATATGGTAATTCAATTTGTTAGCATAAATGGAGTGAAAGTGACTAACTGATATTAAGGAGAATAAGGGCTACTGATATGAATTTGGATAAGACCCAAAACTTTAGTGCAAATAAGGAGTTTTATTTCATATTACAGACTCAAGTAAGGACTAGAGACTGTTGAAGTTAAATTGCTCTGATTGAACCTAAAACTCTAGTGTGAACTAGGTTAATGATGAATCACTTAAGGTGATCAATAATAAAATAAGCCGAGCTTGAGCAGGCTGGCTCATCTCAAGCTCGGCTCAGTGATTTGCAATGTTAGCTTGTAACTTGGCTCAAGCTCATCAAAATCTGGAGTTAACCAGATTGAGCTTGGCTTGTAAAAATCAAGCTAGCTCAAGCTCAGCTTGTTGTGCTAGTTTAAGCTGTCACTTCAATTATTACTTAGAAAGAAGCAATCATGAGTGTGGAGAATCATGCCAAGATGCTGCCAAAGGGAAGGAAAGCAGATGGTGAAGTTGGTACTACCATTGCCATTGGTGCAGATGAAGGGTAGGAGGTGAAGTCAGAAATGTTGCTGTGAATTGTGGAAGGCTGCCAGTGGTTGTGGGTGCCATTACGGAATGAGATGAAACAAAGCAAGATAGAGGTGAGGAGAAGTCGGGAGATGTGGTTGTGGGGTTAAGGCGGGTGAAGGGGGCAGGTGAAGAAAGGGGAGACAAGATTAGAAAAGGATAGGATTTGGGCGTAGGAGAGTGGAGAGGTGAGATAAAATGAGAGGAGTTGCAAGGGGGACAAGTTGGCTGCTGGAGAGATCAGGAGCAAGAGACAGGATCAGGAGAACAAGACATGTGATTTGAGCACTGATCTGGGTTTTCATAGAAGGCTAAAGACTCTGCTACCTTATAGATTCCCTACGACTTGGAAGCTTGGTCCATCTTCATCCGTTAGATCATAATCTGACTGCTGGACCAAATTAACAAATATTTAAATCAACCACTAGATTGAGATTGAAAGGCTGTTGTAGTTACTATATTTTAATAAACATTTTAAATGTTGTGTTTACATATTATGTACGTATGTATATACATGATTGTATGTATCCTTGAGCTAGTTCGAGCTGAACACAGGCAAATGGGGTCTCACTCATACTCGTTTTGTTGATATTTCAAGCTCAGAACCATTGCTTGTGTTTGGCTTGTTTACTGTTCGGATGAGTCAAATTCGAGCTGAATTACAAGCTGTCTAATAGCTAAAAAACATCTCATCTTTTCTATCAAAATTAATATATTAAATTTGTCTCAGCAAGATCAACAGCAAGCCACACTTCTCCTGGTATGTGAATTAATATATGATGTCTCTTCTAGTCTGCATATCAGTCTGAATATCTTTTCCAATAGACAGTGTTTTTAACTTAGAATATGGCTTCCATATGCATCCTATATGATGCCGATTTGTCATGTTCCAATTTGCCTCAAACATGTATGCAGGTTTTAAAAAGGGCTCTCTTTCTATTGGATTATGGGACACCCTTGATGAAACTCGCAGAGTTCGTCTGAAGTCAACAGATGATATGTGGGAGATTCCTAAGTTTAACAAACTGATTCATCTGCAAGAATGTTTGAAAAGGAAAACTCTAAGATCACATCAGGAGATGACATGAGAGATCGCGAAGTTCTAGGAACAGGCTTTTCAAATTCTTCAGAACCTACAGAGGTTTCCAATGCATCTCCAAAATCGTCTGCAGAGTTGAATGCTGAATATCTTTGTTCAAATGGAGCCCTCAAATTAACTGACCAACAGGCTGGTGAAGTAAACCCTCTCAGGGAAACAGGCAATGTATCTTCGACCAATACAGTTTCAGAGCCTGAAGAAGCTCCTCATGCAGTGCAACTGACCAATAAAAGTTCACTGCCAGATACTAATTTGTTGATGTCTGTCAATTCAGTAATAGAGAGTGAGCCCAAGTCTCCTAATCATAATGTTCTGAATTTAGAAGAGAATAAGGTAACCTACGTTTTCAGCATTGGTTCTGCTAGATTGCATTTCTTTTAAACTTCTGTTTCTATTTTATTTAACTTATTCAATAAGGGCAAATCTTTTGTAATATTTGACTGGTTCATTCTTTATGTCAGGAGGATGGGACAGAACTTTTGCAAAATGAGGTTCTAGATGGCACTGTTGATGTTCCGCGTGAATCTCTTAATTCAGCTTCCAAATCAGTGGATCATGGCGGTAATTTCTTATTCTGTCTGTGGACTTTTATTGGATTTTTAGCTTTTTCAAAAGTTTGGTTCCATGATACCAAGCATCAGCTACTTTTATTTATCAATATAGAATGATCTTTAAATTCAGGCAATTCCTTATCTGAAGCAAAATTCATGACATCAGAAGGCATCAAGGCTGCAGCACCAAGGTTAGTTACTTCATGCATGAACCATCATCGTGATCAAAATTTCCAATGGTGTCTTGACTTAAATGCTACCTATACACAATATGAGAAGAGTAGGGCCTTTTTACTTTGTCCTCATGATCTTGATAGATGAAATACCAGATCGGCCTTAGACTGCAAACAATTCAAATTAGTATAAAGAAGTCCCAAATAAGCCCATTGATTGGACTGGTTACCTTGGTTTGGAATGGCTTTATCAGTGAATATGGCCTCTAATAGATTGCACATTGATTGCTGCCTGTATTTATGGTGCAATGGCTTTTATCAATTTATGTCAGGCTGTTTGACAATTCTAGCAAATATGCAATGATAAAGTATAAAGAATGATCCTTGAATATGCTTTATGAGCTTCATTAGGAAATGTTGGTCAAGTGAATAAGGTTTTGATTGCTTTTTTTTTTTGAATAAAAATTCAGATATAGGTATAGCCTCATAAATGGTTATGTAACTGAGAAAAGGGTTAGCCTCATAAATGGTTATGTAACTGATTAAAAAAAAATGTTGTAAAGCAGCTTGAAGGATTTGTGAGTTGTTTTATTTAAGGAATTAATTTACACTTGCTGGTCTTCGTTAGTGTTGGTCATCTCATGAACCATGATATTTGGGTCACATTGGTGGTGTTGATCTCGAACCTGCTAATGATGATGGATGTGATTTGAAGATTGCATCCAATGCTAATTAGTTGATTGCTGGCCTCTGCCAGTCTCATTTTAATATCACTATGACCTTGTGCCATTAGCATCCAAGCATATTTTCAGCAAAGGCTTTTAGAGCAAATTTTCTGGAGATGTGAATTCAGCCTACTCATGCTCATAAACTCAAGATTATCATTTCACTTTAATAAGTGAGTACAATTTGCAGTTCTTTATACCACTTATTTAGAATATTGATATTTCTATGAAATTAAGTAATAATTAATAAAGTGATGAACTTTTGGAATGCTTCCAGGTGAAAACTTTAAGTCAATTTTCGATTATTAGTAATAGTAGTAAAGCCAACACTTTGGTTCGGGCAGTCATGTTTGGGATTATAGACTTCATGAACATGAAATGAAAATAGTAGTTATAAGAATGCTAAGATTGGATGTATAAATAGGAAGTCCAAACGCCTAGCTAAGTTTTCTGCAACCCATCTATTGATGAGCACCTTCCCTGTTTATTACCAAAGGAAATTGTCTATGGAACTTATGGTTATGAAGTGGTTATTTATTGGTCATACTTTTTTTTTTTCTTCCAGTGCTGAAGTTTATTTAGAGAGTTTTCTTGTTTTATGCTGCTTTGGGACTGTTGTAGAAATGCAACTCAATAGGATCAAATTCATTTTTGACCCTCTTTTTTGAATATCAAATAGGCAATGGTTTAAAATTTGTTGCAAAGAATTAATTGTGCATGCTTTCTATGTCTTGTTTTAGCTTTGTTACAATATTTTATCCTTTCTTTGTCTGAATTTCTACCTCTTCTTTCCCTAGTTTACATTCGCAACTTATGAGTTCAGTAAGTTATCAGAGCATTCCAGTTGACCACTGGAATTCTTGAAGATTTGTTGATGAGAAGAACCTGATAAGAAAGACATGGGACTTGAGCCACCTGATTGTTGATTTTAGTTTTATGCTAAGTAGGCAAGATCTTGACACGTGTGATGCACGTGGTGTTTTCAAAAAGGAGCATTTGTTGGATGGCTGTGATCCCATTGATCAAGATTGTTTCAAGTAGGTTTGATAAATGTTTTCTTAGACTGAAGAGACAGAACTTGTGGATGGAGGTTCACAGGAGGTTGCATTATATAGTGGAGGTTTGATAGGCAATATGTTTTAATGTAGTTAGTCCATTAATATCATAACTTCAGATTCTGTGCATTTTCTTGAGTTGGGGATAGTAGATCATATTTTATGTTCATCCGCATGCTAAACTTGACATTTTCTATGTTTATTCTTTAACACTTCCGAATGTCGTTATCTTCTACTGCAGTACTGCTGATGATGCCAACAATCTTGATAATAATCACATTTACAGCACACAGACAGTTCCCAAGATTTTGGGCATATTAGAAGCCAATGATGCTCCTCAACCGAATATGGATCCACGCCTCAAAGAACACATTCCATCGCTGGTATGTTGAACATTACAGTTTGCTTACACTTATCTGACATTATCTGCATTTACTGTTATTTTCCGCCTTCACATATCATGACATTCACAGGCCTAATGCTAAGAAATGATGCTGCTGATGTGAATCTTTAGGAGTTGATATTATGAGATCTTTTATACTTGAAGCCTGTTTGGATGACCAATTAGTATAATTGAAGATTACTCCCATAGTAGTGAGATTCACATTAGATGAGGAAGTGCTGGGAAAGTAGTATTGGCTAATCAAGGGGTTCATGGATTCTCTGATCCGAGATGGTACCAAAAATCATCCACTGAGGTGGTTTTCAGTACCCTAAGTATCTCAGATTCTCAGGTTTGTGGGATGAGTAGGATTCACTGGTCCTCCAACTTCTTCCGCTACAATCCCTTGGCCGTTTGAAAACTATGTCATGGGAGGTACAAGCAGACATGGCAAACTGGTTGTCCAGACAGGCACTCAGCTGTATGATGGTAATATGACTTCATGTAATTTGTCCAACAATGATCTTTTAAGATGTTGGCACTTACCTAAGAAGTGGAGCATCTCATATGTTTCAAGTGGCAGTGCTAGTAGTATACGACCTGTTACCTTTGTTTGTTGTTGCTCAGAAAGGATCATATGCAGGTTCCACAGGAATTCTATGGTGATTCGCTTGTAAGTTCTTTGTACTGGATGGGCACTTATGCATGTGCTTTGTCTGTTTGGTGAGGTACTTTTAGATGGACCACTAGAACTCGAACATGTTGCCTGATTCTATTTCTGAGGTTATTCCTCTATTGAGCATATTGCCTTATTCTATTTCTGAAGTTGTTCTTCTATTGAGTAATTCAAGTATTCGGCATACATATATCTACACAATGGCTAACAGCCAGTATTCTTGAAGTCATGCTTTAATTTGATGGCCAGCATATATAGACTATTCAATCATTCCAAAGAGTCCTTTCTTGACACAATTTTATTGTTCCATAGCTGAACCCATTTTGATTAGAAAGAACTGGGATGACGATAATCATTAACTATACCTAACTCGTCGAATCAAAGATGTTCGATACATGATGCTTCCAATGAACAGATTCTTGGGTAGTGCCAAGTAAAGATAGTGGTGCGGAGGAGCATCATTATCTTTTGTACCAAATGGGATTTCACCAAAACATAATTTGTTGGGCGAAGCTAATGCTGTCATTGCTTGACCTTGTTTATAACCAGTAAAGCTTGTCCTATTTCAGGTCTTTAGGTGCCTCAAAATTCTTGTTACGACTTCTATACCAGTCATTCTTGCTCCCAAGCTCTATTTTGTGGTCTACAATGATAGGCATTGAAGTGGACACATCTACCATGTATAATGTTAAAGGCCTAGGTTCTGGATGCTGTTGGAATGGGCCCACACACAAGGTGAGTTTATAGTAAAAAGGTTACGGCTCTGCCTCTTTAGTTCTGTCCTAGAGTCCAAGTCGCACAAGTATCATCACAACTATCTGATTGTTCTTTCTTCACCCGGCCCTGCCCCCCCCCCCCCACCCAACTTTTTTTTTTGGTGGGATAACCTTATCTTGTATTGCTGTCTGATACTCATCACAACCATGGTTATCTTGTGTTGTCATACCTTAGTAGTCTTATCTCCTATTGGACAAAGCTGGTGCGTGTCACGTGCCAAATACTAGATAAATTAGTGTTTTTGAGGTGTTTGCATGTTACAATTGGATGGGCTTGAAACAAGGTTTTAGAGTTAGGAGTGAGCTAGTTGAAGATTAGGTTAGAGCAAAACATTTGAGAGAACCTCTGCTTTAGATTTTTTAGGCATTGAATTGAAACTAATGGTGAGGTGACTTCTCATTGAAAGTTATTTGGTATTGAACAGAAACCATCGGTGAACTGATGAAACCAACGGCATTGTCTTGTTCACTATATTTAAGTTACAGAATTAACATGAAACTTCATGTTCATAATGTTTCCATACGGATTAATATTTTTTAATTTGCTTTGATTTTTTAATTAAAATTTTTTGATGCTTTTGGCTTAACATTCACTCTGATCTTGTCTCAAACCATACACAGGACACTTCATTTTCTGTTCTTTAATTTTTTAACATTTTGGAGTGTCGGCAATAGGCACTTGTGTGTGAAAAGAGAAGCTAATTATGGTGAGCTTACAACAATCCTTTATTAACATGTGCATAATTCTAGATTTTTGGTTTAGGGACACTGTAATGCTAGAAATGAGATTTCATTCATCAACCAATTCGGGTACCAAGCACTGAAAGCCTAAAAGTGTCTGAACACCTGCAATGATGTATCACAACTTCTTTCCTTTTGTGTCAAAATGAAGCACAAGTTCATTTGACAAAAGCACCATTAATTAGTAAAATGCGGTATTGTATGTAATTGACACATGCACACATAAGTGATTATTTTGTACTTTAAAAAGTGACCTTGATTAGGTTTTGTGAAGGTCATTGAACACTTGGGAAAACCTGTTATACTTGGCATCCTACAAAGGATCTATGTAACACAGTTGCTGAAGTTTCTGAGAGAAAACCAGCAAATAAATTTCTTCCTCTCGTGTATGCATTACATGAGAAATTCACACCAATCATGAAGCATTAGGGAAAGAAGACCCGCTTACCTTATGCCTTGGTATTCTGTCCAAGATAAAAGAATCACGTGAAATTTGGCTGCCAGGCTTCTCTGTGGTTGCCACACAGGAAAAAAAACAGAGAGAGAGAGTTGTGCCTTTTTATGTTGTGCTTCTTCAAGGTGATTCTTTTGATGTGCCTCAATGCTTATATTGCAAATTAGCTAGAGGAGGATGACATATTATGGGTCTAACGTTGCAAGAATCATCTTGTCACTTTCAGAGATTGAATTGATTTACTCTCCTAATGTCTGCAACCATCAAATCTTGCTCTCTTTCATCTAACCTTAATTTGTCATGAGATATTACTGAGTCTTGATTCGGTATTGATATGCTACAATACGCCTGGTACCGGACGGTATGCACTGGTACAATGAACCTTGATACAATCTTTATAACAAGTGTTGCTGTTAAGATCACAGGATTAGAGAAACAAATAGCAGGAAGAGGAAATAAAAGTAGAGGGGATTCAAAATACTTCATGAAGTTGAAGTGAACACAACCCTGCCCAAAAGCACTTCCTCAACTTTTATAAGGCTTCATAGCTCCCTGTTTAGGTAAATGCTTTTATTTGCATTGAGAAACATGGGCCAATATAGACTGTTGATACAGAGAACCTATGCACATGGTCTAACTCTTAAGTTTAAGAACGTAGGAAAAAAACTGGAAACAGATAAGCTTACTAGAAGAATCATATCAATACTTCGAGTTTGAAAAATGATGCAAGCTGAAAAGCTAACTAGTCTTAGAAAAGTGCACTTTTAATGGAGATCTTGTGTGTTTTAGCGTAGTTATCCTATATATTCTTTTGACTATTTTCTCAAGCATCTTGCATTGTTATTTTAGAAGAAAAAGACGTTTTTCCTTTGGAATTGGAATAAGTATTTCCAGACAGGCATCCTAGTTTGTAGGATGAATCATGGCATACTGGCATGTCAGAAACGGTTATTGCAGATGTTTATGAAATTTATGAGAGCATGATTTTGGAGGAGCAGGTGACATGGTAGAATGTTGTTGCATCCTGCCAATTCAGTAGCGGCTTGCTGCATGGATGCCAGAACTTGGCAGGGGATTATGATTGTACTTGTATCGGATTGTTATGATCATGCTGTATCTTTATTGCCATATGCTCTCTCTCTCTCTCTCTCTCTCTCTGTTTGTGGCTTTCAATTAAGATAAATAGAACAATCTAGATCTTTGCTTATATTTTGCTTTTGTTATTTGATACTCAACAGATTCAAGACCACTGGCTGTGAATCCTCAGATACAGAACGAAGCAAATGGATCAAAGCACAAAATTTCTGCCACTAGGTAATCTTTAGTGAAGAAACCGTGTGTGACCGCCATCTTTGTTATTTTGCCACTCCTCTTCCAACAGATTGGTTTGTTGCTCAGTTCACCTGCAGAATCTAACGCCATTTCGGATCTTGAAACCTTCAGCAAGGGAGACCACTGTGGTACCAACTCCAACGGTGAGCCAGCTACTGCAGGCATCTCTGAGGGAACTCGCGAGCTTCAAAACGAGACTGCCACTGACGTCTCTGCCCGTCATGATTCCAACAGTGTTGCAGGCAAATCAAAGAATGGTACAAGGATGAAGTCAATTGAGCGGATGCTGACTCGCAGTCGGTCAGGCAGTAGTGGCCGCACGCGGAAAGCAGCGGCCAAGGCAAAAAGAGGAAGAGGGGCAAAGTGAGAAGTGGCAGCTCGAAGCCACATTGTATAGTAGTTGCTTGAAAGGGTGTAGCATGAATAGCTTGCAGTTTCAATTTATTAGTATCCATCATCAAGGTTGGGTGAAAAACCACAATGTATATCCATGAGACGTGCATGTTGTACCATTTTCAATTTCTATTAATTAACAGAGCAAGATTGAGGTTCATCCTTTGGTTCTGTGATTTCTGCTGTAGTTCTCCTGTTTCTGACTGCAATCAATCTATATTCTGCAACATTTATTTGTTTACCTCCTAGTCTTCATTTTTTTTGTACTTCTGTTGACATAACTTCCTAATAAACTACTTTAAATGCTTTGCTTTAATGATCTCTTTTGGAGTTTTGATTTGGTCAAGTTTTTCGCACTGGGCCAGAGGCCAAAATGCAAGTATTAGAAATACGATATCAGGGTGCACGCCTTTCTGCGGACGAATAATCTTACAGCAAAGGTATAGACTCCCCATATAGGCCGCCTGACCCAGTGGTGTGCCCTCTAGAGTGTGTTGCGATTTGGCTTTTATAAATCCACTGGCAGCTTTCGTATTCGGACTATAGTCTTCAACTGTTTGACCTGTTCTCCACTATTTACAGTGTTTTTCTTTTGGCGATGAACGAGTGCACTTCTTTTAACCAAAAGCCCTGCTATTTGAAATGTGAATTATCTATTGCCCATCTGTTACTGGTTTATAACTTGAGACCCAGAGTCAGCCCAACCTGAAGCACAGTAGCTGAACAGAATGGTCTTAACTCTATGTTGGGTGCTCCAACAGCATATCAACTAAAAGTACGACATTGAACCAGCTCCCAAATGTGTTGGTAGACAACAGGACTCACAGCATGACCATACAGGTCCATACATCTAGTATTCTGCCTTGGCCTGATCAGACGAAAGCTTGGATCATGCCTAAAAAGCAAATATGATCTTACGGACAATTCATCCCTTTACACTTCACAGCTTCAATCCTTCATCAGAGGGGATCATGTCTCTCTACAGAGCGGTCATAACGGATTTCACACCCAACCAGCGTGGCCTGTGACAGGGTATTATCTTCCACATATATCTCAACATTACAAATGAAAGCTCTCCTCAAAAATCAGAGCAAGGCGAAGGCATTTCTTATGGCCTATGGCAGTCATCAGCCTGGTCTTTCATCTCCACAAATTATTTATCATAACACTCAGCAATCGAATTTTAAAATTGGCTGATAATTCCAGATCCAAATGCTTCTTCACACAGGGAACTGTTGCGGTATTCAGACCGAGAGATTAAACCAAAGGAACCAGCTATCAGGCAACCGGTGGCAAGTCATCAACAAATCAAGGGTTTGGCCTAAAATGACATCTTTTAGAAGGATAAGGCATCAATGCGTCAAAAACTGAAAAACTCCTGTGGCATCTTCATGCTTCAATCATAGGTTCAGGGCCAGAGGAGTCTGAAAGGTTGCCGCGTGCACTGCTAGAATGACGCACAGAATTGAAGAGGATGTCCTTAATAACCTATAGCAGATGAATGAAAACACAGATTAGACAGGAAAAATCTGACACAATCATTTCCAACAAGGACACTCACCTGTGACATAAGACCATGCACTTGCTCAACAGTAATTTTCGAGCTATCACGGGTTGTCTTTGCCAGCTGAGATTCTTCATGCTGCCCATGTTATTAAAAAAAAAAATGCAAACTGTATTTCAGATTGGGATACCAAGCAAATGATAAAAGATGCCTTATAAACCTTTGGAGAATAAAGGACCACATAAGAAGAATATAAGCACTCACAGTTTATTGTAACATCTTATGAAGTGTAGAGGTAATTTGCAGTATTTTAACTCTATACAAAGACAATATGTTGACCATAGGAGTGCATAATATCAATATAGCTCTTGAACTGGGTGACCACTGAAGTAGCGTAGGTTCGTCTATTGAGTCATTAAACCAAGTACAAGGTCCTTTCCCTGTGTGTTGTTCCTTCTTCGAAGGAGTGGCAGCAGGTCTGATTGGGTCTGATCTGATCTTAATCTAAATATTAGAATGCAAATTTGCTCATAATGAAAGACACAAACTATATTCTTAGAAATTCAATTCAGGTCAAAACCTTGAACGTTAAACCACCATGTATGTTGCCAATATTAGAGGGCACAAAACATATGCAGGTGGAATGTGTGATGAAGCTGGCCTGTTCGAACATTGGGATTAAGATTTGGTAATTGGATCTTCCATCATACTAGGATTTGGATGCTACATGTCATTATTGGATTAGGCCTGGAGGAAGGCTTGAAGAGTGATTTCCTGTTCCAGTTTTGGATGGACCAAACAAGTATCAGTTTCGGCAATTTCAATAATTTCAGCCTAATTTTGGCTGATTCATTCATTAAAAAAATAAAAATATCCAGCAACTAGTTAAGAATCTCAGAGCGAGTAATAAGTCAAGAAACCAACTAGATATCATTTAGTATATATTTATTGCTCGGAACCCTAACTTAAATTATTTGGTGGTTCCTAGACAGTATATGCATGTACATATCAAGGTTTTCCATCTTGGATAACATCCCAGCCAAGAAGTTCGTTTGTGTCTATATTTAGCACTCATCAATGAGGTATATATCAATTTAAGCCCTTTATGACTGAGCCAATATATATTCATGTAACCCAATACATCAATTAATCCAGCACCAACATGCTGGCTGACATTTTCCAATCCTTCTTTTCCAATTCAGGATAGGTTTTTCATTTAATTGTTAAATACTAAAATCAATGCGTTAAACAATTGTAATCTATGTTTATTATAACAACAAAATTTCTTATAAGAACAGAACAGTAGCACGGGTATAGGACTTTGAAGATTTGCAGACCATTGACATATCCATGGTATCGATTCCCATGCACAAATCAATGAGTGGAACTGAAAGAGGAGAGTGAAAGAACAGGATCACAAATCAGCATCTGGACAGATGCTCCTTGTGGCCCAATTCCATCTTGGATTCTATATGTCAGCCTTTCTATATGTCGTATGGGCTGAGATAAAATAAGATCAATGTTCATCTTAGGCTTACCCATGCGCTAAGGTTGCAAGATATCAGGCTCTAAAAACCATGGTATGTATGTAAAAGATGGAAGCACTTATGCAAGAATATAGTCATTTTAAGGAATTTTAAAAGTTAAAGTTCATGTTTCACATCAATTTCATAGTTTCATATATCAATTTTTTGTTATATCTATTAGGATTAAGTTCTAGAATAGCCAAAGCTATGCAAGCCATCATCCATCCATCCATCTATATATATACACACACACATGTATGCACGCATGCGTGCATGTGTGTGTGTGTTTTGACCACCAGTATCATCCTTCTATCTATCTATCTACCTATCTACACGCGCGCGCACATAGACACACATATGCGTGCATGCGTGCGTGCGTGTTTGTGTGTTTTGAACACTAATATCACAATGTTGCCAGAAACTTAGCCAGAAACATAACTTACAGATTTCAAACTAAATCTTAGGATAATACATTTCTTAATTGGAGAAATGAAGAAATGACAAAAATTATGAACTTACTTGAACATACAATAAACCTGATTCAAAAACACATTACAGCTAAATCGACAACAACCCAGTCAATTCTAGCCAAAACTCATTTTTGGTCTTAATTTTGAAGTTTCAACAGAAGCTCAAATCATGATCTGATAAAGCTTGCAGCAACTTGCTCATTTGGCACATGGTTTGGCTTTAGCAGGAATGAAGAGTGATTGGTTATTCAGTAGAGGAGCAATGGTGATAATTAACAACATTTGTCATATATGGCAAATGACCTGTAAACTATGTTCTACATTTCCATTAAATATATATTTAGTGTCTTGAGGACTGATGAATTCATTACCATTAATGAGTACTGAGTGGTGAATATTTGTTGTTCATGGCATGATGAATTACTGCTGCCTACTGTTTATGTGTGGATGTCTTGTTGATGTTTTGCAGGCTTGTAGACGACTTCAGGTGAACTTAACACGTGTTTGTGTGGATTTGCTAATTTCAGTCGACTGCCATACAGCTCTTTGCTACTATTCTTATGATGGGTACTGTTTACATTCTTTATTCCTCTTTGTCAATCACATCTTGCAACATGATTTTATGTGGCCATGGATAGGCAGAGTATGACCTGCTTGTGCAGAGTATGGAGGACCAAAGATGTCTTGCATTCAAGTTAAACTACAGTAACGTGGAGCTATATTGCACCCAAATATACAGCATCCCTCTAGAAAAAGCCTAAAATATTTCAAATTCAAGCAAAACTGAGAGCTCTTATTAACTGCTTGTACTATTTAAAATTGATTAATGAGATTATATCACAGTTGAGTCTATTGAGAGAAGACCAATAAACAAACGTACTATCATGCTAGATTAGAAGCCAAAGCCACAATTCCATTGTGAATGCATGAAGGCATAATAGAACCAACTCCATTATAAATCCACACGAACTCTTATAGATGAAGGCCTTATCCTCTGGTGATAATGCTTTTACATTTTATAAAATAATTCATACAACAAACCACTGGGCAAAAATGAACATATGAACATAAAGAGCTAGAAATAATGTACAAAAAAAAAAGAGCACCATACACATTTGATATCACAATAACAAATATAAACCATTAGTATGAGACCACAAACACACCAAGTAATTATCATATGGCTCACAATGGTACACTACATTCAACATAATAGTTCTCATTCTAATTAACTACTTAGAATAACAACAAGCCCGTCTATGCCGTTATTTTCTCCATAATATCAGTGGTGAGATGACATATGCTGTGCCTGCAAGTACATCTATTTTCTCCCTAATAGCAAGACAAGAATATGTTATCTTTTTGCCAGAATTTTGAAGCCTTCAGATCCTTTCTTATGACTTTGTAATTGCAAAGCTCATGAACTCCCTTCCAACTTCACCAGAAAAGCAAGTAGCAATTATCACAACAAAATAAGACTCATAAAATGTAGTTCATAGAGAAGGGTTCCTTCCAGGTAATTCCTCATTTCAGTATGTTATATAAGTGGTATCTGGTTAAGAAAAGCTTGTTTGATTAGAAGAAAAATGTCTGCTGATTATGCCACCTCCATTTTGCATTCTATATCATGTCAATCAAGTTTTCACGTTATATATCAGTTCTTACCAAATCCACAAGGATGCATCAAAGTTACAAGAGTTGAATGACCTTCCTCAACTTTTGTATTTACATGATAAATACATTCAATGAAGTTAAATTCCTCCATTTCCAAGGTGAACCCTCAAAGAAATCCCCGGACTAGAACCTAAAAGAAGTTTTACCATCTCTACCAGTAAAACTTCTCCAATATGCTTTCCTCAATCACGTTTTGTTGGCTGCAAAGTTAATGCTGTCACATAATTTTTTTAGAATCTGAGATCATATTGATGGAACAAAAATATTGCACAGAACTCTTTCCCTAAAAAAACTTTCCATAACATACTTAGATGCTCCTTGGTAAAATAGGCAGACTGACTGCTTTGGAAGGATTCTCTAAATTTTGCTTTACAGGCATGTGGAAAGACATTAGTCATTCAGAGTCAGTTGGGAATAACTAAGTAATTGGTTATATCATATTTAACAAGTGATAAACACTGCTTATTAAAATTCTCAAATATCTGTTTGTGTCATCCAAACTTCAGACAAACTAGGACAAGACAAACAAACATTAAGCCAAAGCCAATCATTAACTACTGTACCAACATCTGTTGTAAGAACAATGTGAACTGACCTCTTTTTTCGTTGCGAGGGCAAAAGGAAAGAACCCAAACGTGTATGAGCCAATTGATTTTCAGCATGCTCCAGTTTTTCCGCTGCATAAAAAGATAACAGATATATGTCAACTAAATCCTAATCCTATGCATGTGAACCTCCATGCATACAACTCCACCATGCTGCCATTTGCAACTTGCACGTCACTACAGAAGTTGAAGAGCTAAAAGTAAAACTCACCCAAATCAGAAATTTGCCCTGCAACATATTCACGGTTGCCTAAGAGTGGGGATGAAGATAGCGTGTTCACCCAGTATTTATTCCACAGAAGATCCAAGAGGTGGCAGTCCAAAGACGACTTGAAATAAGTTATATCCAAAGCATAATACTACAAGCAACAATCTACAATCAGTAAGATGAAGATATCCATATGCCAAAATGAGGGGGGAAAATCATTTGACATTATCCATACACACCTGTTTGCAGTGAACCCCAAAATCTTCAATCTTGTTAAGTGGAATGGTCTGGTATTCTGATACAGGTTCATCAGGTGGTTTGTACCCCTGTGGATATGTCCTGAATGCACCAATCTCCACCTTCCCAGCTGAACAGTCCTGGTGGGATCAATCACAACAGCCAAGAATGGCTCTTGAAACTGCTGATTAAGCATCTGGGTAGATACATCGATACCCGACAGCCAACATCCATATCCAGGGTGTGAGTGGTACCACCCAACGACATTCTCCAATCTTCCAGCCTATTTATATGTGAAGTCATTAGAATTAAATTTATCTTTGGCAAGGTATCAGCCAAAAGAACAAAACAACTAGACAAATGCTAATTATTATGATATGTAAAATCAAAACATAAGCATCAAACTCTTTAGTATCAGTGTGTGTACTCAAAAATAACAACATTAAAATCAGGCTACAGCTAGGTCCTTGCTGGTATCTGAGAGCTCAAGTTTTCGCGATAAATGTGTGTATCAAATAACAATATCAGAATCAGGCTAATACTAGGACCGGGGTAGATAAAACTGTCTCACAAGCATCCAAGCTACACGGCACAACACGAGAATAACTAGGGTTAGATTTGGTCATTGTGAGAGCATAAGCATGTTCCTTTGTAAAAGATAACATTGCAAAGACTAGCCTTGGCGTTAAGCAGCTTGTTACTTGGGAGCAAACAATCATGCCCTAAAAGCAGGAACATCAAATTTGTGCAAGTATGGCATTGAGGAAACTTTGATGCTGGTCCAACAACTGAATAAATTAACGACTTTCTTGCAGATATCCAAGCCACATTTGGAAAATAAGAAGAAATATGTCTAGGGTTAGGTTTCAAAAACTCCTAATGAATAATAAGTGACTTCTGAGGGGAACCGAGATATAGGCTTAGGGTTATGGAACTACTCATCAGTAATCAGGAATAAGAAGGAAAAAAACACGCCTACAATTAGGGCCAGGGTCTACGAAACTAGTCATGAATGACAAGTAAAATTCTTTATGTAAGCTAGATAGATTGAACGGCATAAGAAGAACAAGGGCTCGGGTTAGGGCAATAATTTCTCATTCCGAAGTAACCGGAACCGGCAAGCATCTTTCTTGTCTCGAGGGTATCATCCAAGAAATAGGTATTCTCTGTTGCTAGGGCTAGGGTATGGTGAAGGGGAAAGGAAGTTAACCTGCTTGTTGGTCTGGGAGTAGTCGACCATGTACTCATAGGCGTCGGCCTGGGCGTTAACGCGGGTCTCGGTGCCCTCTACAGGTAGGGCGAAGGCGTCCATGACGACGATGGTGTCGCCGTCGGTCTTGCCCTGCATGAGGCCCATGACCTCGATGGTGCCGCCGGAGCGGGCGTGGACCACCATCTTAAGGAGGGCCAGGGCGGAGATCTTCACCCGCCGAAAGAAGTTGGGGTCGTGCGCCACGGCTTCTCCTGCTGGAACTTCGCCTGCGCCGCCTCGTCGTAGTAGTAGATCGCGTCCGCCTCCGCCGTCCCGCCTCCATCGCCACGATGTTGTTCTCCAGCTCCCACGTCTGCCGCGCCATCGACGCCGACATCGAATCCATGGCGGTCGCTCCGGCGAGCCCTACTAGGATTTCCTCTGTGTGTTGTGTTTTGTGCTTTTCTCTTACCCTAGGGGCAGAGCGAGTAAATTTGATGGGAGGTCAGGGGCTCGGAAGGAACTTCGAAGGGAAAAGGCGTCTGATAATGTCTCGGACAATCCCACTTACCGAACACGTGTCCCTATAAAGTATCTACATATATATATATATAGATATGGGACATTTAACATCCGGTCCTTTGTTTAACCGGCGGTTGAATCATAGTAATTACGCGGTTTACTTTGCCCAAAAATTTGCCCCGTATTAACAACGCCTTTCCTTCCAGTTCCTTTTTGGCCGCAATTATGCCCCTATTTGACATACAGACCCCTTTTGAAGACTTGAAGCTTCAGACAGGAGACAGTCGTCCAGTCACCAGGGACTAAACGTAAAATAGTTGTGCAAAATTTACCAAGCACAGTTGCACAGATTAGGTGCATCCGGTGTTCAGGTTTAATTAAAATATAGATTGGATTTATCACTCACACATGTAGATTAAGATTTATATAACAAAAAAGAGACCAAGCACTGCAGTAACAGGAGCTGGAAGCTATTAAAATTCTGCATCCTCCGCCCCGCCCCCCGCCCACCTCAACCTCCCAAAAATAAATAAATTATATATATATATATATATTGACAGATAAAATTTTAAAATAATTTTTCAGTACACCACATGCCGAGATGTGTGAGGAGTCTCAATCGAATGAAATTTTGTGATGACATGTAAGATTCTAGAGTAACTTTTTAGTATGCCACATATCGAGGTGCTTGAAGAGTTTTAATCGGATGGAAGATTTAAAGTTACCGAAAGAGAAGGTTAGACGATGGCTAAGGTTTTGTGTTAGATATTTTTTTTTTTCTTCATTTGCGAGAGTCTTAATCAGGTGGGAGGTTGAGAGCAATCGAATACATCCAAATATTTTCAGACTCAAATCCGCTCATCCTTCTGGCCACCACTATTTTTTTCATTCTTTTTTTTTTAATTTTTCTCTATTTTCCATCCTCAAGAGTCCCAATCGAGTGGGAGGCTTGGAGTAGCCAAAAGGGAAGCTTAGATGATGGATGTGGTTTTGTGTTAAATATTTTCTTTCATTTTTTGTTTGTGGGAGGTTGGGAGCGACCAAATATATCTAAAGATTTCAGATACAAATCCTATCATAATCAGATTTTTTCCATTTTCTTTTTTTTATTGATTTTTCTTATATTTTCTCTATTTTTCTTCTATTTTTTCATCATTAGGAGTCCCAATCGGGTGAGAGGCTTGGAGCGGTCGAAATGGAAGCTTAGATGGTGGTTGGAGTTTTGTGTTGGGTATTTCTTCTTTTTCCGTTCTTTGGAGTCTCAATTGAGTGGGAGGCTGAGAGTGGTCGAATATATCTAAAGATTTGGGACTCTAATCCTCTCATTCCCTAATAATCAGATTTATTTCCATATTTCTTTCATTTTTATTGATTTTAATTTTTATTAATTTTTTATTAATTTTTATTTTTATTGATTTTTTTATATTTTTTATTTTCTTCTAATCTTCACGTTCTCGTGATTCCCAATCGAGTGGAAGGCTTGGAACGGCTAAGAGGGAGTCAAGTAGGAGGCTTGGAGTGGCCGAAAAGGAAGCCCACAATGGCGGCAGTTTTGTGTTGGGAGAAATTCTTTGTGCACTGTGGGAGATGTAGAATATCCAATGTGGAGCGCATTATTTTATGTTGTCCACATAGCCATCATTTTCAACGCATATTTAATGTCTACGGTTTGTTTTTTATTAAAATTTTACATGATGAAAATATTCATATTTTTAAAAAATTATGACATCATGTGGCATATTATAATATTCTGCGTCAAATTAGGACTTACTGCATGTAGGATATCATAATATAATTCAGAATATCATAATATAAAAGAGTATTTTGTTCAACCATCTTCTAATACATATTTAATGCCTACAGCTTTATTTTTTATTTAAAAATTTTAGATGACGAAAATATTTTATTTTTTGAAAAAATTATGATATGATATCCTGCATTATATTATGACATCTTGTGAATAAAATTATGACCTTCTAGATGTATAATTTCATAATTTTTTAAAGAGCAGGAGTATTTTTTATTCAATTTTAACGAAAGATAAAGTTACAGATATTAAATGTGCGTTAGAATGCGGTGGCTATATGGACCAATGGGAGAAGATGGTGCGCTTCATTATCTATACCGCTTAGGATGTATAAAGAATTTCTCTTTATGTTGGATATATTTTTTTATTTTCCAAAATCTCAACCGAGTAGGAAGCTAGAGCGCCTGGATGTATCAAAAATTTAATCAAATCTCCGTCGTTCGGAGTTGAGTGTCAGTATATATATATATATATATATATATATATATATATATATATGCGTCTGAATGTATACGTAAAAATTTAATACAAACTCCCCTCGTTCGGAGTTGAGTGTCAGTATATATATATATGTATGT
>KE504706.1:114059-135760 GCA_000441515.1 Elaeis oleifera
CCGAAATGGATAATTAACAAAATTCATGAATAAGATCATTCTTTGTAAGGGTAGAGACAAGATTAGCGGCTTTCATTGCCTCGTCAATTGAGACCCGTTTGTGCCCAGCCAAAAAGGAGGGAGGTTCCGCATGATGAATATCAAGAATATGCATCTCACCCTCCTTGCTATTGGGTGGAAGTTAATGTATGGCTCGGATGGCATTTGGTCCGATCAGATTATGAGAGTGGCTAACGCTCCCGTAGAAGATTTTGGCATGAGAGTAAAGAGGAGCCTTGTGAATCTCTCTTCTCTCCCATATGGAAAGAGAAAAAGTAGAGATGTGGGAGCATTTTGGAACTGCACATCTTTCTGCTCGAGGAACGGCGGCTATGTCAAATTTTGAGAGGACACTTGGATTGGCTCTTCTCCGCTTGCTTTATTGTTCCGCGACCTATATACCCTTAAAAGTGTTCTGAAGGAGAATGTTTGTGTGGCTTCTCAATGACGTGGATGTTCCGTGCTTGCAGGATAAATTGTATGGTCCGCTTGCCCGTTATCAGTCTGCTCAGTTGCATTGGCTGCCTCCCTTCTTCCATTCGTCCTTCTAGAATGGCTTACTCACCCACTTGAAAGCTTACAGGAAATGGTCTCTTCCCGGTTAAGGCTTATTAATTATAGCTTCATCAACAACGGAGCTCTATTTTGCCCCTGGTGTAAACCAAACTGAAAAGTTGCAGTTCCAAAAGAGGTCCAGACTTTCTTTGGCTAGCTACGAAGAACAAGTTTCACACGGAAAATTCCAGCAAAAATAGGTTGGCCGGTGAGTGCAGGATGCGCGCTATGTGGAAGTAATGCTGATACTATATTCCATTTATTCCGATGTGCCTTCTCTAAAAGCATATGGACCACCTAGGAAACTTTATTTAAATTAGAGAAGCTACCCCTCCAAACATCTCTCCTTTTGGACCTCATGGAGACGCAGGAATAGTCAGCCATCGTTAAGGAAAGCTTGGGACAAACTTGTGATGGCACGCTTTTGGCACATATGGCATGAATGAAACCAAAGAATTTTCCTCAAGAAAAAAAAGGCTCTTCAACGGATGCTTCGTTCTTTTCGGCTGTGGGAGGACATTGGTCCCTCGAAGGAGTTTGACAGGCATAGGAAAATTTGGTCATCTTTAGCATCGTTGGTTGCATCACAAAGTGTTCTTCCTCCTTGAGCTTCGGGTGTATGGAATTACCATGCTTTGGTGTATCGTGATCTCCTAGGATGTGCCATTTGCTGTATTTCCAGTGAAACACTCTCTTCATTTCGTCTCTTCTTATAAATTGTTCATCTATATATTTGTACATTCACTCTTTTTCTAATCAATTAATTGGGGAAGTTTTCCCTTCTTCCACACTTTTAAAGAAAAAAAGAGATGCTGAGAACTATAAAGAGAACTTCTAACAAGCAATAAGTATATTATATATATATAAGTCAGCCAAAAAAAAAAAAGGTGTTTGCAACAAAATATATACGTAGAACACCAAATAGGGATTTTAGATGAAACAGAGTGCCCACAAAATGACAGGCATAAATGTATAAAATTTTTTGAAATCAATCAAGATGCCACCGGAACAAAGTTTGCTTGACCATGGAATATCAAGGAGGGAAAGTTTTTCGCAACTCTTCAAGAATCAAGGGTCGTTATCTCGGCTAAGTCAAACATGATCACCACTCGCAACTTTTTCTCATATATAAAAATGAGAGGCATAACATTGCTATGCTAAGAGACCAAAACACCATAGGTGGTAGGTGATGCCTCATTCCCCCTTATCTTTGCACAAATTTATATCATTTTTTTTCAAAATATTTACCTACTAATGAGACAGACGAGTAAAAAATGCACCACACCCTACGATGCATTGTGCTAGCTATCCATTGCACGATAAGCGGTCAGCAAATAATATGCACCATGTATATACATGTTATGTGCCCATACGTACATTGTTTATTGGCTGTGCACCTGTACAAATGGTCTATAACTATGTGCATGTTGTTTGTGGGCTATCCATCACATGATGGATGATCAGTGCGATGCATCACAGCATGCAGTGTACTACAAGTCTACAAAGGGTCAGTGCTCTATTGCAAGAGGTCTTTCAAAAATAATTTACATAGAACCTGGCGGTAAATGATGTCATGTGATAAATAATAACCTTGATGACACGGCAACGGACATCAACTAGTATAAAGATTCATGGAGCATGATACACCACAGTACACCGAATAGGGATATGTGATGGAAATGTTGGACCTTATCCTAAAGCAAAAATCAGAGCATGCACTCAGTTAGAATACAACATTATCATCAACATCTGTTGATGATAATGCAGGACAACATCTTGTAGAAAGTCATATCCCCTCTAGATCTGTTGTAAGACACGGAACTCTTCCTTAACGCAGGACAACATCTTGCAATAGGCATGATGGAGAATTCATCTAATGACATGTCTCTTGTAGAAAGTCGGACTGCAATTCATCAAGGCTAAAATATATTAAGAAGGGCTAAAGAAAAAATTGTCGACCACCATGCATGTGTTAACTCCTTTGAGGAACCAATCAACGGTCTAGTTGGCCTCTATGTATGTATGTGGATTCGGAGTTTGAATCTCCTCCAGATCGGGACTGAATAGGAGAAGTCGAGTATAAATCACGAGAACCAATAGTGAAATGATTCGTTAAAACAACCCTGCTAACATAAATGTCCAAATCATGACCACTTCCCACTTTATGTACAGTGTCGCACTACCACTCGCTCATTCCCATGCCAAAAGGCGGAACTACAATCTCGCAGTTAAGAAGAAGAAGAAGAGGAGGAGGAGGAGGAGGAGGAGAAAGATATCTCCACAGATCCGCAATGCAAAAGCTCCTCAATCATCTCCTCGATGGACTCCTCATCCATGCACTTGACCTCCTCCTCACCATCTGCCACCGTCACCTTTGCTCTCTTAGTCTCTTGCTGAGAAGCTGAGCAACGCTTCTCCAGCTTTGCCATGAGGCTTGGCGACAGGGCCGACGATGTGCTCGAACCATTAGGATCCATCGGGAAGTTGGTTTCGCTCTGGGCCCGCACATGAGCCTCGCAGCCTCGTCATACGCCCTGGCCGCATCCTCGGCAGTCTCAAAAGTCCCAACCAAATCCTAGTTTCCTGCAATAAGAGAAGCACGCGAGCGAGAGTGTTACCAATTTACAGGCTACATGACCACAAGACATCAATTCCTTTTATAGAGTTGTACTGGAGCATGAGGGAGAGAATACAGGCGAGGATGCCGGATTTCGGAGACCCACGAGCCCCAGTGCCTCTGTCTGACTCCTCTGTATCTTTGTAACTTCGGCATGTCTGAAAGTGGAGATGAGCCTAAGGGAAGGTTGTATATTAGAGAGGAGTTGTGGGGGAAGGGGATCTCCCTTCCTCCATCCCTTTTTATAGCTGGTGACTTGGAGAGGGGTTTCTCCCTACTCTCTGTATAATCACAACAATGACATTAGTGAGTAGTAGGAACTCTGGCTTGTCCAGCCCATCAAAGGCCCATTAAGCGATGGATCCAAATTTTATTCTTGTGCAAATCTCGATGCACCGATCAGATTAAGATCCAAAGGATGAGAAATAGTGAGTGGACCCACATCGGACAGGTGAGTGGTGGATATTCCTAACCCATATCCAATGTTATTCCGGCAAAGAAGGCGGGAGGCAATGAATGGATAGCACGGGATCTTTGTCTTGTGAGCTGCATGTTGGTGGGCGAGCAATGCCCATGGCGAGGAGGTGGGTCAGTGGGACCATCATGCGCCAAAGGCCCGAAAGGAACTGTTAGCAGTGTAGCATCCTCTTTGACTGGCCCATGTGTTAGCTCCATCTTTTCCTCCTTTTTAATCAGATACAATGCTCTGGTGTCATGTGATCTTATGGTCTGTGGGCACAGGGCTTTTTATTGCCAAGATGGGAACATCAGCAGATGAGATATTTCTAGTCGCCCACCGATGATGCCATGAATCTTCACATGGCGAGTGTAGTGTCACCCCCATTTTTTATCCATTTTTTGCAGGGGCGAAGCATCATCATCCTATGCTGAGTCATCGAAACGCAATAGTTTGTTATCTAGCTAACTAAATCCTTAGAAAGATCCAATCATAGGTAACAAAAGTAGTACTTCTTTCTATGTCGCTTTGCATGTCTTGGTGCGAATTGTGTGGAACATGGAGATGGAGAACGGCTTTAATGGGGAGTAGATAGGGAGAGAGGAGAGAGCATATCACATGGAATCATTGCCTGAGCACATGAATGGCTTTGATTGTTAAAGGTTCAGGTAGGAAAGGTCCAAAGTTTGGGTGAGGATTGAGGGGGGATGCCCGAGTCCCATCAGTGTCATTTTGTGCGGAATTTCGGCAGGGTGAGGGACACTGCACGTGCGAAGGCATGCCCATGTGGGTAATGGAAAACGTGGCATGAGATGATTGGGTATGCAATTATAGTCCATTCTAGATAGAAATGAGCACACGTCAGTGTGCAAGAGTTGTTAGGGTTTGGAGGTCGGCGAGCAAGTTTATCACGGTTTCTTTGTAAGCTTGGTCCACAATTTGATATCGCGAAGGAGAGCGAAAATAAATTCAATTTTGGAAAGGAATCCAAGGGAGGCTGCCGGTAGACTCATGAAAATTCTTATCAGAAATTATTAGATAGACTTAGCCTATTACATTGGCTATAGACTAGCACAATGAAGTTTGAGCCACCCATCAAATCTGTAGGTCTGACGGGCCATGAGCCGTGCCTTGCACGGCCCGCTAGACCCTGAGCTTAGGATCGTGCCAGATCGAGGTTCAGGATAAACGGGCCGTATTTGATATGGCCCATTTGGACCTTGGCCCATGGGCTTGGTCGGCCGTGCCAGGGCCAGTGCCCATATATAAATTGCTTTGATATCTCAAACGCTACTGCTGCCGGACGAGCACTTAGGGCAAGGCCAGCCACCAGGAGGGCCAAGACGCGGCTAATTCTAGCGCTGGCAGTGGCCAACTTTGTGTGGGAATGCATGGTTTGGGGCATGGTGTAGGGGTGTTCATGACATAATGTTTTAAGTTCGAGATTTGTGGCTCTGAGCTATGTGGGTTTGTTCGTAGTAGACGTTGGGCCCAGGGCTCGCTCAAATGTTGACTTCGTCAAGCCATGAACCTGGCATGAGGAATGTTGCGAACGGATGGTCGCTGCACCTTGTGGTCTTCCACTGGGCCGTGGCCAATGGATCATTAGGCCTTTTGAACGTAGAAGCATGGCCTTCATGTCAACGTCACTTGGCCCATCTCTACGGCTCATACACAGGCAGCAGGCTTTTCTGATGGCCCATTAATGGTAGCGCCTCGGTGGGAGACCCAAGCCTTCTTGCCCACGCTAAAGCCAGGAAAAGTTGTCCGAGTCCAAGCTGTAAATGATTTGGATATGAATCGTGCAAGATTCATATCCTGAACCAATAGAAGGATAAAATCTCATAGATTGGAACAGACGAAGGAATGTGCGATCCAAAATGTAATTGGCTATCAGTTCGATTGGATACCAACTTATATAGCTGATCATATGAAAATTATTTATCAAATGCTGAATCACGTATCTTTTTTCTGATTTTTGTATATTTATTTCTAATTCGTACGGATGAGTTTTACTAGATTGATACAATAAATTGGTTTTAGACCAAAAAAAAAAAAAAAAACTAAGTGAAAGATATAATAGCTGGCTTACCATGTTTCACCACTTGTTCATGTACCCATACATGTCCTTCCCTATCCTAGTTAGTGCTACAACGTCATTCGACCAGGTGCTGGCTTTTGAAGCAAGAAATCAAAGTCGAGCTCTAACCATTCAATATTCGCCGACGCTAGGAATACAAAGGATCTCCTTTTCAGGGGACGGTCAGTCGGTCACGGGAATTTGTCATGTTTCGAGAAACCATGTCCCGCAACGTAGAACGTTGCTTAAACGACACATTTTTTTTTGGTTTTTGGGTAAAGAAACGACACATTTAAAAGCAACCCTATATACTATCAAATTCTACATGGATTTGTTCATTCTATTCCCCTATTTAGGACTCCATTCTTCTTTGCGAATCCACGTGATACTCTTGTGAGTCTGCGGGTCGCATAACAGACCATATGCATTGAATGCAACATGCTAGATTTTCAACTCCTATCAAGGCCTAAAATAATTGAAAATATAAAAGGAGTTCAATATCATTCAGCCGCATTTGATCACCAAATCTCCCATTTTTCAACCAACAATTGATTAGTCTCTCTCTCAAATAAAGGAAGCAATCAATGTCGTGATGCAGCATTAATTTAAGATATGTGAGGCATGACTATTATTAGTCAAGAGGTGAAAAAAATTATTGCAGGCACCATATTAGTGTATGCCACTAATCATCGAGATATATTGCTGTAGGTTAAAAGAGTGTAGGATGAATAGAATTCATGTTAACACATTTTGGCGGTTGGTAGAGTGCACCAACATGACCGTACATGCAGTGTATGCAATGATTTTTTTTGAAGATGTGATCGATCCAATGTGCTTAAAATATAAGCACCGTCGGTTGGTCATCGTACAGGGCTCTAACAGATGAGACAATCAAACGAATGTAGGAACATGATCTTCTTTATGAGAGTATAATAAATTTCCAGATCTTCTCACGTGTCCAAAATGTCATGCCTTCGGACCCTGTCGTATTAACTTTGTTTAGAAGGGATATGAGCCGTGAGGATGTTTCTGCAGTCGTAATCACTGCCGCCATGATGTTATCTTTAAATTTACAAGGCAAGAGAACAAGATGTTGGCAGTTTCTAGGACCACAATTTCTACATAAATGTTGTCTTTTTGTCCCGTGAGGGACTAGTCTATTACTTCCTGGGCTAGTTAACCCGGGAGCTGTTCTCACAAGTGGTTGAATAGTCCTCTCACGCAAGTTTTTTAAAAGCGATCGATTCCCCCAGAAAGCAGAAGTAATGTTTGATTACAAGTGTCTCACCTCAAAGCTTTACGCTTTGGACGTGATTCCTCTCGTTACCATTACAAGGTCATGTGAAAGAACCAAAGATTCATCATCTTATTCCCACCTCTCTCTCTAGATCTACGTGGAAACTTTATTTTAAATGAATAAAACTAAAATCCATATTATTAGGATTTGGGATAAACTATACTTTTGGTCCTCCAAATTTTATAAATATTTTTAAATGATCTTTATAGTTTAAAAATCTTCAATTAGATACTTGGATTTCCAAGTATGATTTAATATAGTTCTTTCAACCAATTCCGATCAATTTTTAGTATCAGAATATTGTACGCGATGCTCATATTATATTTTTTCTTATTGACATTAATCTCAACATATAATATTATATTTTTTATTACTATAGTATTTTTTAATAATATTTATTTAAAAAGATATTTTAGAAATTTTGTTGTTTTTCTCTTCCACCCGTCCTACCTCATACGTCGCTTGCCCCCTCCCTCCTCGGTGGTCTTCCCCACCGATGCTCATGCCCGCCCGCCACCCCATGCGTGCTCATGCCGCCCCTTCCTGCGACCGCGCCGCTCCCCCTCCCGAAGGTTTTCTCCCTCACCAGTGCTCGTGTCGGCCACTCTACGTGCTCGTGCCGTCCCCCTTTCTGTGACTGTGCCACTTCCCCAGTCCCCTCCCCAGCGGTCTTCCCCCCAATTGGTGCTCGTGCCCCCCAGTGTGCTCGTGCCACCTCCTTCCTACGATCGAGCCACTTCCACCCATTCCCTCTCCGATGGTCTTTCCCCAACTGGTGCTTGTGCCCACCCCCACCTCCCCCCACCATCGATGCTCGTGCCACTGAGCCCCCTCCCGCAACAGCACTACCTCCCTGCTCGTGGCCCCTCCACTCCCCCGACACCCGCTATTCTTTCTTCTTTCCACCGCAGTCGCTCTCCTCCTCTTGCGATTTTTTTCTTCTTCTCCACCACAGCGCCCCTCCCAGTGGTCTTCTTCTTCTTCTCCGTCGCAGCCACCCACCCCCCACGGCACACAGCCCCCACCCCTACATGGTCTTCCCTCCCCTCTCTCCCACCCACCGATCCATCGATGCTCGTGCCCACCCTCGGCCCCTGTGTGCTCGTGTTGCGACCGTGCCTCTCCGCTCGTGCCACACCCCACCATTCCCACCTGATTGGTGCTCCCCCGTATGTGCAGCTCTGCCACTGCGCCCCTCTCCCTAGCCCACGGCACCCCCACCACCCCCGGTGGGTTATCCGCCCATCGGTGCTCCCTCTGTCGCTTATAACGACCTCGATGCGCTACTGCTTATTGGATCCTCCACCTCCACCGTTGCCTCTCTCAGCTCCTCCACCTTCTAGGCTGGCAGCCAAGCAAAAAAAATACCATTACAATGCTGAAATAATCTTAATTTTGAAATATTTATCGTATCAGTCATGTACATGACCTCTCATCTGATTGAAATTTGCATAGTCTATATTTAATCTAATGGTCAAAAATAAATAAAAATAAAATGATTAGAATATCTTTGGAGCACGGTATCCAAACCCATGATCATATGGTATCACGACTAAAATTTTTATTTTGATAATGCGATATATCAATGATGATATTGTACTTGATGATCAAATATTTTGGACAAAATATTTTACTATGACATGTGCTAGATGCCACATCATATTTATCGATAGGCATACTGCACACAGATTTATGAGTAGCTGGTTCATGAGTATGTGTATGAGATTTTTTTAGATAAATTATGTTCGTAGTCCCTAAATTAAGTTGGATTTCTTAAGTAATCTTCAAATTATAAAATTCTAAATTTTAGCCTCCTATCTATCTGAACCAGTTTAATATTGTCCTCAGATACGATTCCAACCATTTTCTCTCACAAAAAGTCTCATCTGGCAAAATCCGATACAGACGTGGACAATCAAGCTTGGCTGGCACTGATGTGGCTGCAAATACATATGTTGGACCTCATCCTCCAGCATCTCCTCTCTGTCCTCCTCATCGCCACCCTCTCTATCAAGTCCTTCATTGGCCAATGGTGGCTCCTCCACTCCAAGCTTTCTCTCCTCTAATCTCCCTCGCCGATGCCATCAGCTCCCTCCATTAGCTGGCCAATCCCTCTTTATCGATCTCCTCCCACCCCACTATCCACTCTCTACTCCCTCCATCCCCTCTTCGCCCACTGCCCAACCCCTCTCTCCCACTGGTAAGCTCTTCCTTCAGAGCGACCTTGATATTGCTGCCTCCACCCTCTCGCTCCACCTCCACGACCTTGACCTCCTCCTCCGCTCCGGCCTCCACCACCTCTCTAGCACCGGTGCCATCATCCTCCATCTCCCCAGGTCCTCTGCCTCTTGCACCGACCTAGTCCTCTTCATCCATGACCTCTTCGCCACCTCCAATCGGCTCCATTGACCTCAAGAACAAGGCTCTTGACTCTCTATTCCAGCTCTTCACTTCTGATCTATCCAAACTCGCCCCATTGTCGCCGTCGAGGGTGACCTCCCTCCCTCGTCCGCCTCTTCGACCCTCCGCCCACTCCCTCATCCGTGACCAGGCCGCCGCCGCCATCTTCCTCCTCACCACCGCCTCTGACGTCTCCCGTCGTGCCGTCTTTGAGGAGGCGCACTCGGCCCCTCCTCCGCCTCCTTGACTCTAGTTCCCTTAGCGTCCGCGAGCATGCTGCCGCTGTGATCGAGGCCATCACCGTCGATCCGATCAACGGTTGGACCGTCTCCACCTACGACGGTGTCCATATCTTGATCGCCGTCTGTCGGTCGGGATTTGGATCCTCCGCCATTCAGGCCCTCATCGCCGGCTCCCTTAAAAACATCTCCACCATCGATGACATTCGCAGCGCCATGGTTGAGAAGGACGCTGTCCCAAAATGCTACGTCCGATGGAACAGGATGGTCGGCCATCCCAGCCGGCGCACAGCAGGCTTCTGGGGTTGAGGAGGTTGGACCACCGCCGTAGCGATTGTTTGTCTGCCATGGAGGGAAGAGAGCTTTCTCTCTCTCTTTTTTTTTTCTATTAAAATTTTCGGATGAGAAGAAGATAGATGGATAAGAAGATGAGCCATGTCATCAATATTTTCAAATTTTTAAAGTCATATCAGCTCTGATTTGAGCCATGTAAGCAAAATTTATCTTATATAAGCACCGAAGTTCGTCACATGAAATTTTGGTGAGAAAAACTATCGAAATCATATCTGAGGGCAACATTAAACCGGTTCAGATAATTGAATGGTTAAAATTTAAGATTTTGTAGTTCATGGACCACTTAAAAATTTCGACTTAATTCAAAGACTAGAACATAATTTATTTATTAATTTTTTGGGCATCATTTAATACCAAACCACCGTATTCATGTTCAAAACCGCACATAACCCTATCTTGTGCTGAAATCAACTGCGCCGGAGGGGGCCAAGGCTCGCTTCCGTTTTCCCAATTTCCAAATCGAGGTGCAATTGCTTCATGCCAGACCCGGTTGTTTGTGCAGCGACCGGTCAACCGGATCCTAACGGCTAACGGTGAATGGAATTACCAAAAGACCCGGGAGTTGCAAGACCGGCCAGTGCGGGCCTGGCGTGGGCATGAAAACTATGGGTGAGCCGTGTGCCCGGTTTACGGATGGAAGCCCCACCCGGAGGTCGAAGCATTGTACTCAAGTACCAAAGAGAGCATAGAAACCGTACCGTACCGACCACTGAGGAGCTGGCACAAGGCCCAAAAAGTGTTCAAACGGCAGCCGCTCGGCCACTTCAAGACACGTCAGTGAGGTGTTTTTTTTTTTGGTAACAATCAGTGAGGTGTATTTAAAGACTTAATTTCCAAGACTTCTTTGATTAAGTTTGACAAGTTGGCGACACAGACAACAAGAATTTAATAACCTACATCAGCGGTGCATCATGAGAGCAATTCGGGATAAGATGGAGGAGGCGATGATCTGAGAAAAAATTACGTCCTGCATCATGAGCGCTATATCAATGGAAGAAACCGAGAAAAGATGCACGGAACGACAATCCGATGTGAGTGCACGATGAGGGGAGCTTGTAGGGTCCGACATGCGTATTGATATTGTTGCAGCTGACTTTCCGGCCGGACTAAAATTGGCAAGATGGAGATAAGACTAAGATCAGTGATCTCTCGGTGTGCTGCATGGGCTCGAGCATGCAGTTATCACTGCTCCTTGATTGATAATTAATTTAAATAAATTTTTTTGTTACAATTTTCTGATAGAAAATTTTCAATGTTCAAATTAATCAAAATTTGATGAAAAATAGAAGAAAAAAATGAAGAGAAAAACTTATTTGAAGATTTCTTGATCTTTCTTATTTACTGAAAGCGGTCGGTGGTCATTTCTGAGATGAACTGAACATACAGTAACTATACTCCATAATCGTAGTTTAGTGTGCTGTAATAGCTATCCATATTGTTTCGCAAGACTGTTTAATCATGTGATAATAGCTGTGAATGTAATTATTGTTGATATTTTTCAGATTGGTATGATTGTGCCTTCAAGTTGTTCATATTCAAGATGTTGAAGTGGAAGATACCAAAACAGCAATCTCACTTTGATCAGTATTGAGATTAATCGAAATATCTTTCATATCAGATATGCTATAGCAGTATATGATGCACATAATGCAAGGGATAATTTCTATAGTGCAAAACAAAATTCATTATGAATAAAGTTCGTAGATAAGAAATCTAATTGATGTGGTGCGCTGTTGACATGATGCACTGGATGTAAAGTATAATTTCTCCATGGACAAATTATCGTTCATATAAGATAAACTAGAGATCCAAAATCACTCAAATACTCCGTGGAGACATGAAGGTTGGCTTCCGGTCCAGGAGACTTGGTTTGGGGGGTGGGTTTGTGCAGGAGAGTTCAATAAATTTGAGGCCTCACAGAATACAAAATAGTTAAATAATGGGCCAGAAAGGTGACAAAAAATCGTGATCTTCATGCACACAAGTGCCTCCATGATGCAATTGATACGAAATTTCCTCACCAAAAATATCTTAACAATTTTTTTTGGTAAATCTAATGAATCTTTCAAAGACAACTTGATCAATGTTTAAACTATCATAATGTGTTCGCTTCACCAGTTTTTTCTTCGTGGTAGAGCATTCTGGAAGGGCTTTATGGATGAAGGTGGTTGTCGTTCGTGTTGCACTTTATGATATTTTATTTTTTTATTTTGTTGGATGCATCCATACCGGATGTGTAAAAAAGAATCAATTATATTATAATAAATAATTTAGGAAGAAACAATGGGAATAATATCACTTGTAATGCTTAATGATGGACCCTGCCAACTAAGGAGGTGCGGAAGGGGCTGCGGTGTGCAAGAGACGGAGGGTTGGTTGGCTTTTGGGAGAAGTTTCTTCAAACTTCGTAGAAAATTTTCTAATCTTGACCACCTTTGTCACGAAGCTGATCTTCATTCCCTTGCACCAAATCTCTTGGGTTGATAAATTTGAACCAGATCCGATTCCGTTCAAACAAACTAGAATTCTGCAATCTAGTTGGCCTCAGGTGAGTCAGAAAAATAGGACCATCAAGTAACAAAAGGAAAAAATTAAAAAAGAAAGAAAGTAAGCAAGTGGCAGGAGAGGCTGATGAAAGAAACTTCTTATATTTGGCAATGGGGGATAAATTTCTATGGTTAGATAAGGCTGGAGTACTAAGTTCACTAAAAAAAAGATAGAGCTAAAAAATAATCGTGTATAGTGAAAAATAAAATAAAATAAAATTATATTCTACGTCATATGCATCATGTCAATTAGATAATCTCAATCGTGTAGATTTTTTAACCATGTATTTGTCCCATCCTCGTGATTAGCCTACGAGGATGAGATAATCTGACCGATGCACGGCCATGTTGGTGTACCCATAATAAATTTGTCAAAGATACCAGAGTGTTATGAGGCACGTCTCCTCCGAAAAGGGAATGGAATAAATGGAGTCAAATGTTTGGATAGAGCCGAAACATTAATGTACATGCCGCATAGATATCAACCCATGAGGATATCGGGCGGTTAAATTTTGATCTTGTTTGCAAGGATAAAAATGAATGTGATAAGATGGAACCTAATTTGAGTATACCACAAGGTCTTAAGCTGGCGACACAGTCAAGATCATTTGCGGTTAGGTAAGGGACAAGTTGGTCACGAATGTAACCAATTTCACTCATTTAACCCTAGCCAATAACAAAAATGAATAAAAATATGTTTGCTCTATTATTAATCATAGTTAATGGATAAAAAAATTCAAGAAGAAACTTTGGATGATGGCCTACGTTAGAGCAAATGGTTTAACAATCACCCCATCCTTTTCCAAAGTTTGTTGCCGTGAAAGTGCCCGGAAAACTGATGTTGCTTGAATGTTTTATAAATTTATAGTATGTCAACCACCCGTGCGTTGTTTAAATTAGTGCCAAGATGAATCATCATATCACTACTTCCATTCAAAATAATCATCTATATTCCATAAGGCAAAGCTGCAATTGCAATTTGAACACATCAAGTGCCTGTAAAAAGCAAAAGGTTCAACTGATAATCTGAAATATTATTTAGCTCAAACCATATGGTATAGTCTTAAATGTTGGAAAAGAAAAAAAAATCTTATGCATGCGGAACTTGGAGAAATTATATCCTATACGGCATGCATTATGATCATGCATGCTGATAATCACAATTGTTAATTCCTATAATGATTCACCAAGATGAGTACTTGATCAATATATTTTGTAGATATAAGTGGTTGTGATTGATAGTATGCATATCTACGTGATGGATGCTGTGAAGGGTAGAGAACTTGTGTTTGGTGGACTATATTTTGTTACAATATTGTCTATGGGAGTTGAAGCTGTCCAATCCCCTAATAAAAACTAGGTCTCAATGTGTCATTGTCTCGACAAAAAGAGCATGGGAAGATCAGTTGTATTTGGCATTGCATGCAAAGTTATTAAACCCGATCCGGCCTGATCGGTCAGCCCGAAAATCTGGTGACCCGGCCATGGGATCGGGCCGGTTGCCTAATTGAACCGGATGCACTTAAAACCCGATGAAATTCGAATGAACCGACCGGTTGGACTGCGAACCATTGGACCCGATAAAACCCGATCGAGGCAAAATCTGGTTTCATTTTATCTCCCATCCCGATTGTCCCTTCGGCTTTGCCTTCGAGTCTTCGACTTTCTGATCCCAGGCTCCCAACTTCCTTCCTCGATGACCAAATCGATAGCGGTAGCAGCGAATGGAGAGTGTGGACGGGCCGACGAGGACGAGGATCAAGCAAACGGCAGTGGCCAGGACTGGGAATGAGCCGACGAGGACGATCGGAGCTCCGATGAGTAACAGCGACGTAATCCTCTTTTTTTTTTCAAATCTCTGATGAATAGGCGCAAGATCGGCCCTCCGCCTCCTCCTCCATCCGCGACCTCCTCCCTTTGCTTCCTCCTTCTCCGCTCGACCCACTCCACCTCCTTCTCTATCGATCGAGACCTCCCTCTGCCTCTTCCTCCTCCGCTCGACCCCTCCATGTCCTTCTCTCAGTCCAGGATCTCCCCTCCGCCTCCTCCTCCGCTCGGCCCCTCTCCCCTCCGCCTCTTCCTCCTCTATCATTCGGGACATCTCCTCTCCGTCTCCTCCTCTACTCGACCCCTCCGCCTCTTTCTCCTCGTTCGAGACATCCTCTCTCCGCCTCCTCCTCCACTCGGCTCCCTCCCCCTCTGCCTCCTCCTCCTCTGTATGGATCCCTCCCTCTGCCTCCTCCCCTCCGTTCAGCCCCTCCCCCTACGCCTCCTCTTCCATCTATAGTGGGATTGGGAGTTGGAAGCCATGGACGGCATAGGGGAAAAAAATTTAATGACTGCTGATGATGAAGCAGTTGACTGCTGCTCGTGATCTGTGAGTCTGTGACCGTGTGTCCCACTTCGTGAGATCATGAAATTTTTTTGATAGAACTAGGAGAAATTATTGATGATTCAATGCTATTATTTTATCTTCTATTTATAAATTATAGCTCAATTTAATTTTTTATAGATTATAAAAATGACATCTGTTGAGGGGAGTATGCCATCCATGGGTGATACAAGTAATACTTCATCTTCTGGAGTTAGAGGTAAAAATGATCCTGCATGGAATCATTGTAGAGAAGCTCCAGAACTTAGTAGTAATACCAAAAAGATGAAGTTGGCATGTTTGTATTGTGGAAAGGTATTTGCTGGTGGTGGGATCAATCGTTTCAAACAACATCTTGCAGACATAAAAGGAGAAGTAAAACTATGCCGCCAGATGCCGATAGATATTCACCATTAAATGATACAAAATATTCAAACTATTGGTGAGAAGAAGAAAAGAGCAAAGACAATGGATGAAGATTACAATCCCTTTAGTGTAAGGCATAAGGAACATGAAGAACAAGTATATTATAGGCAATTAGGTGAAGATGATGACATACAAAAATTTTTCACTTATCAAACAAGTTTACAAGTAATGCAAAAAGTAAAATATAGAATGTGGAAAAAAAATAATTAAAAAATTAAAATTATTCATGCCAAGAACAACTCCGGATACTCAACCAACTATAAAAAGTTTATTGCAAAACAAAGAAGCAGTTGAAAGGTGTGATCTTGCAGTGGCAAAATAGATGATAGATACATGTGTGCCATTTAATGCTGTCAACTCTAAGTATTATCAGTTAGATGCCATAGTTAGTATGGGGCCTGGTTACAAAGCTCCAATTTTATTCTATTCGTGGTTATTTATTAATTAAGAATGTTGATGAGGTAAAAAGTTATATTGAAAGCTTTCGTGTCACATGGAAGAAAACTGGATGCAATATCATGATTGATGGATGGACAGATTAGTGTAAGAGAACTTTGATTAATTTTTAGTTTATTATCCTAGAGGGATCGTATTTTTGAAGAGCGTGGATGCTTCAGATATCTCAAAGATAGCTGATATGTTATACAAGTTGTTCAAAGAAATTGTTATATTCGTTGGTTCTGAAAATATGGTTCATGTAGTGACTGATAATACTACAAATTATGTTGTTGTCGGTAAAAAGTTGAAACAAGACTTTACTATTTTTTGGTCACCTTGTGTTGCTTATTGTCTTAATCTCATTATGCAAAATATTGATAAGTTAGTTTCTGTTAAGAACACAGTAGCCTACGCTGCAAGTATCACAAAATATATTTATAATCATTGCTATCCTTTGTATTTGATGAGAAAATTTACTGATGGAAAGGAGATAATTCGTCCAGCACCCACATATTTTGCTACCAATTTTATTGCTTTACAAAGTATTTTGGGCCACAAAGATGCATTAAGAGCAATTGTGACTTCTAGAGAGGGGATAACTTCAGCTTATACTAAGGATAGTAAGAAAAAAACTCGTCGATGATGTTCTCAATTCTCTTTTTTGGAATGAATGTGCAACCATTGTTAAATTAACGAAGCCTTTAATTTGAGTTTTGAGGATTGTTGACACTGATGATAGACCTTCAATGGGCTACTTGTATCATGCTATGCATCAAGCTACAATGCATCAAGCTACAAATGAAATGATCAAAAGATTTAGAAAGAGAAAGGCTGTAGTTGAACCTTATTTGAAGATAATTGATTCTTGGTGGGATTTGTAATTACATCAAAATCTTCATGGAGCTGGATTTTGGTTGAATCTTGTTTTCAATATGACTCAGAACTTATGGATAAACATCATCGTAGTGTTTCTGGACTCTTAGATATGATAGAGAGATATTCATTTGGTAATCCAACCTTACATGGTAACTTAACTAATGAGATGAGATTATTTAGAAATGCAGAGGTTGACTTTGGATGCTCATCGGCTATAAATGATCGAAGTCGTTTGGCTCTAATAAGCTTGTTCCTTAGTTATGTCCTTATACTTTCATTGATATAAAATTTTTCAATTGTATTCTATTTTAACAAATACAATATTTTGTATCTAGATGAATGGTGGGTCACATATGGAAGTAATGCACCTAATTTGCAAAAGTTAGCTATTCGTATTTTAAGCCAAACTTATAGTGCATCTGGGTGCGAGAGAAATTGAAGCATTTTTGAACATATTCATTCTAAAAAGAGAAATAGATTAGAGCACCAAAGGCTTAATGATCTAGTATTTGTGCACTACAATTTGAGACTACAACAAAGATAATTTTATTATGTATGATATCCAATTCTTTTATTTATTTCTTATTATTTAATTTTAAACTATCAAATATTAAATATAAGTTTTATTTTAAGGGTCGCAACTATGATCCTATTGACTTGGAATTGTTTGGTGATAATGATGCGTGGGTATTAGTTGATGAGCCATCAGAGTTAACTAACGAGGAATTAAAAATTTTCATCGTGAATTGGCATCATGTTCGATTCAAAAAAATGATAATAATGGTGAGTAAATTATTTATTATATAATTTATGAATAAAATATTATTATAATTTATGAGATATGATTTTTTTAATTGTTTGTTAAATTTGTGGCTTTGTAGATATATTTAACCTAGAAGATTTGGATGGTGATGATGGTGAAAATGATGGAAATGATATCAATAGAAGAGAAGATGGAGGAGATGAAAATATTGCAAGTCAAGAAGATATTTTTGCAAATATTGATATAAATTTCAGTCCATTAACTTAAATTTTATATTGTTTACTTATTTATCATTTTTAATTTATTTTAAAGATATTGAATTATAATATCGTATATTATTATGTACTTGTTTGTTAAAGCTTTTCATGTTGCTACCAGATGTGGATGGTTATATTTTAAAGTTGGATTATATATTTGAGTTTATATCAAATTTTTATATTTCTGGATATAAGATTAGCGGTTGGTTAGGTTCATATATCTTTACCGACTTTATTTCTGTGGCTGAATAATGCATACTTGCTAACTGCTAAAATTTATAAATTTATGATTTATTATCTGATGAAGCTTTTTATGATTTATGTTATAGTGGATATAATGCACGAGGTACTTTGAATTATGCGATGGAAATATCAAATAAATTTAAACTATTGATCAGTAGTTATTATGAATTTATAATTTTATACCATTAAATTTTATATTCATAAATATTTTAATCTAATTATTTATATTTATAAAATTATAGTTGTGTTTTATTTGTATTTTGATACTTACAACATTGAAATATATATTATCAAAATTATTATTATATTTTAAATATAAATAAATTATTAAATTATATATTTTATATTTTATATTTTATATTTTATGTATTGATCCATCGATTTAATCGTTAAATGGATGATTGGACTGTTGATCTCTGACTCGGTGTTTTGTCTGTATCAAAGTCCGAATCGAATTTAATAACGTTGGTTGCATGATAGGACCGTTGCAACTCAAGACCAGGAAGACATGAAGTAACGCTGTACTTAAATTGCACCAACCAACACAGGGCACGTTGCAGTGGAACCTTCAACCAGATATGATTGAAGAGAATTTTTTTTAAAAAAAAAATCTTAGAATCCCCGTTTATAATTTTATTTATAAATATTACCCGGCTAACAGTTATAGCCTTGCTTGGTATCCATTTAGACCCTATCACACTATGTTTTTTTTTGTTTTGTTTTTCGATAGAGGAAGGAAGAATGTATTTTAAGACAATGATTGCCACCGAATATTTCCTCTCTGCACCGGAAACACCTCTCCTGGTTGTGTCAGTTCCCGTACCAGCCGGGTCAAGTCGAACCTGAATCATCTTGCAAGGAACCACAGGCTGGCTCACAAACTGCCCTTAAATTGGAAGGCCAGTATTGGTCTCCTCCAGTGAGCCTCTGAAAAAATCAGCTGGGCCCACACACATGCCCGCGCTCGGATGCTACCGCCTTTCCCGCTACACTGATGTAATTAATACGGATTCCCCTAATTCCAACCTACCAGAGGTCCAGAATTTACTAAGAAAGCATCCTCATCCCCATCCCCATCCCCATTGCCCATGTTCTTTCGAAGTATTTCTCACTGACGGGGCTTGCTTTGCGTCTTTGACCATCCAAGCATCGATTCAACGGTCAGGATCTTATGACCCTAAGAATAATTAAAAGCTAGAGAATAATGATGGAATAAAAAAAATGGGGAAAGGGCGCTGCCGAATTCCGATCCCCGTGCCGCGGCCTCGACCGGGGAGAACGACAAATAAACCGCAAACCGGTCTGGCGAAGACCGGACCGCTGCATTTTTGCCACGGGAAGCGCTTCTCATCTCGGCCACCGAGGCAACGACCAAAGAGAGGGAAAGTGGGAACCAGGGCTTTGAAGTCAAAATTCACCGAGATTTTTCACTGGCCGTTGGAGGCGGCCAAAGGGAAGGAGCCACGCAGAAGATGGAATCGGAGGGTGCGCCTCTCAAGGCGGGCGAGGGCGTGGGACCGCAGTCAGCCGGTAAACGAAGGACAGCTAAGGGGAGGGCATCCAGCCGCGCGTTGGCGGACGGGGACGTCCCGGGTGGGGGCCGCCAAGTTGGGCGGAGGGGATGCAGCGCTGGGGGGTATAAAGCAAGGTCCCAACGGTACAACAAGGGCTACCGTGAGCCCCTTGTCCATCCCTCTCGTACTCCCGTTATTTGTTCTTGTTCCAGATAAAGAGAGGAATAAAAAGGGAGGATAATGGTAGCTTCCTCTGGCCTCCTCTCTTGCCAGGGCTTGGGGTTGTAGGGACTTTTTTTCTTTTCTGGAATTCCAATCTCTTAGCTGTTTGTCTTGTCTTTTTATTTTTTTTTCCGTTTGTGTGTGTGTGTGTGTTGGAGGGGTGTGCAGAGGAGGAGGGGAGGAGATGGGAGACAAAGGGATCAGTCTGGAGGAGATCAAGAACGAGACCGTTGATTTGGTGAGCAGCTACTTCTACTGCTAATCTCCTATCTTCTCCTTTCTTGTCTTGCCCTTAATACCTCTGCTTTTCTTCAGTCTAGTTTTAGTTGAAATTGGCTCTCTCTTTTTGGTGAAATTTTGACCTTCTTCGTTGAGTTTTGATGCCGATTTCCCTTTTTTTTTCTATTATTTTCTCTGTGGACGATGGGATGGAGATCAGTTGAAGGGATTGATTTTTTAATGTTGTGGAACAGAGTATAATCTCTTGCAGATCTACTGTAAAACATGGTTACGCTCGCTATTCCAGTTTGGTATAACTTTGCCTTTGGAAAGATATTTTTTTGGTCTCCTTTAGAATGAAAATGGAACAGCAAGCTAATCAATTTTAACCGTTCTTCTCTTCATGCAGTACGATGAAACGGAAATATTTTTTCCCAAACATTATTTTCATGGTATACGATAAAATAGAAATAATCTTTCTCTATATATTTCTCGGATCTCGAGCTATATTAATTTTAATAATAAATAAATAAATTCAATGTTTAGAATTATCCGTACTAACTCTGTTAAAGCTTCTCGCCGTCTTGGGTCTCATGAACGGTTTTTTAGTGCTCCCGTCTCTCCACCTCCAATCCGGAACCCAAGCTAGCTTCCACTGCCGTCCACTGTCATACGGCCCTTCGGGGGTCGTGACAGGGTGGTTCTTGTATTATCTATTCCTTTGCACGTCGCTCAAAGTCCATGCGTACGGTGATTAGCTTGGTAGATTTTTTTGTTCTTCCGTGGTACTTCAACTATTTTTTTTTTTTCCTTTCTTTCTTTCTTTTACGAACCTTAAAAGAAAGGAAATTTAAAAATAAAATAAATATCTTGGTGATATCTCCGTTCGATACACGCTAACCCACATACGCCAGCTTTTCGATGCTGATCGAACGGGGCCGGGTGGTGCGTGGTGGTGTTGGTGAGGTTCCACTATGCTCTGCCAACTCTTTGGTGGGCCCGATAGTAATAAGTGACTTAGAACGATGATGGTGATTTGTGGATCAATGCGATGCGTTAGTTGGCGATCTATCTTTTATTGTTTGTGGCTTTGTGCACATGGGAGTGGGGTCCCACTGTTCGTTGACTTGCAAGCCACGATCACAATTTGGTGCACGATATCCGCGCGGTTCTTCTTGTCAACTGTTTCACACTGCTAGTTGTCCATTTTCCCTTTTTTTTTTTTGTTCGTATAGAATTTAATGATTCCGACGTAATTGCTGCCATCCACTGAGAAAGTTTCTCCATGCCAAACTTGCCAAGTCTATCTACGTTATGAGTTGCTTCAATTATGTGAAGTTTATCCTGTTGGTTGGATTGGAACATGTATTTTTTTTTTTTGGTGGAAACCTTGCATGCTTTCGGAAGTGGAGCAAATGACGACTATGATCAGTTTCTACATAGGGGATCGTCCCCACATCAATCGACTATTCGAACGATCCTGAAGTCGAGGACTTGGTGCATAGACTCGGCCGAGTTTACGTTTATACAAAATTTTTGCACTTCTGATTGTAATTTATATGGATTTGTCGGATAATTTTATTCTTTGGTGGAGCGGTGGTCTCGGCTACTGACTTGTTTGGGCTATGGGTTTGTTCCGCAGGAACGGGTTCCAATAGAGGAAGTGTTCGAACAGCTCAAATGCACCCGGGAGGGTCTCTCGTCGGAGGAGGGAGCCAACCGGCTCCAAATCTTCGGCCCCAACAAGCTAGAAGAGAAGAAGGTCTTGTTCTCTTACTTAACCCCCCC
>KE504706.1:135780-148096 GCA_000441515.1 Elaeis oleifera
CTAGAAGAGAAGAAGGTCTTGTTCTCTTACTTAACAACCCCCCCCCCCGCCCCCAAAGTTAATTTCTTTCCTCTTTTTTTTTTTGGTTCTTTTCCTGAAAGCTAGAATGATGCTTTTGTAACAGGAAAGCAAATTTCTCAAGTTCTTGGGTTTTATGTGGAACCCCCTCTCCTGGGTCATGGAGATGGCCGCTATCATGGCTATTGCCTTGGCCAACGGTGGCGGGAAGCCCCCAGACTGGGAAGACTTCGTGGGAATCGTTGCACTGCTATTTATCAACTCCACCATCTCTTTCATTGAAGAGAACAACGCCGGCAATGCAGCGGCCGCCCTCATGGCTAGCCTCGCTCCAAAAACAAAGGTAAGAAGAAGCTCAAACCTTTGTTACAAAGAAAAAAAAAATCATATCTTTCTTTAGATGACGAATGAATCGTCTCTCTTTGTATTTGTCGTCCGATGCCTGTAGGTGCTCAGAGATGGCCGATGGAGTGAGGAGGAGGCCGCCATTCTGGTTCCTGGAGACATCATCAGTATCAAACTGGGAGATATCATCCCGGCCGATGCACGTCTGCTCGAAGGAGACCCTCTCAAGATCGATCAATCCGCGCTGACCGGCGAGTCCTTGCCTGTCACCAAGAATCCGGGAGACGAGATATTCTCCGGTTCCACCTGCAAGCAAGGTGAGATCGAGGCCGTCGTCATTGCCACCGGAGTTCATACCTTCTTCGGGAAGGCAGCCCATTTGGTGGACAGCACCAACCAAGTGGGACACTTCCAGAAGGTCTTGACGGCCATTGGTAACTTCTGTATCTGCTCTATCGCCGTCGGGATCATCGTCGAGATCATAGTCATGTTCCCGATCCAACACCGCAAGTACAGGGATGGGATCGACAACCTGTTGGTCCTTTTGATCGGAGGAATACCGATTGCCATGCCGACCGTGTTGTCGGTGACCATGGCCATTGGCTCTCACAGGCTCTCCCAGCAAGGTGCCATCACCAAGAGGATGACTGCTATCGAGGAGATGGCCGGCATGGATGTCCTCTGCAGTGACAAAACTGGCACGCTGACCCTGAACAAGCTCAGTGTCGACAAAAACCTGATTGAGGTGTTTACAAAAGGTGTGGATAAAGACCATGTGGTCCTATTGGCAGCCAGAGCATCCAGGACTGAGAACCAGGATGCTATCGATGCTGCCATGGTTGGGATGCTTGCTGACCCAAGAGGTATAGTTTGACTGATATCTCCATTACTCAAGTCTCTCTGTTCATGTGTTCCATCTATCCACTTTCAGCATAATAACAATGAGTTTTTGAAGTTATAGCAATGTGGAAAGTTTATTGTTTTTTCTCTTTAATGTTTAATCAAGTAAATCAATTTATGATACTCAGGCAAGGGCTGGCATTACGGAGGTGCATTTCCTCCCCTTCAACCCTGTCGACAAGAGAACTGCTCTAACCTACATCGATGACCATGGCAACTGGCATCGTGTGAGTAAAGGTGCTCCCGAACAGGTATAATGCTTTTTGGAGTTCTTCATCCTTTGGATTTTCACTTGGCTTTGAGTAGATTATGTAGTTCCCATGTCCAGATAACTTATGGCTCACTAATTCTAATTGGTCAATGGAAACAGATTATGAACCTTTGCAACTGCAGGGAGGATGTCAGGAAAAAGGTTCACACTGTGATCGACAAATTTGCGGAACGTGGGCTGCGGTCGCTGGCTGTTGCAAGACAGGTTCATGATTGGAGTCATTATTAGTTGTCTTGATAGCATAATGAATTCCTTATTCCTTATATTATTGGTCTTGATTCCTTTGCAGGAAGTTCCTGAGAAAACCAAGGAGAGTCCCGGGGACCTTGGCAATTCGTTGGTCTGTTGCCTCTCTTTGACCCTCCAAGGCACGATAGTGCAGAAACCATTCGCAAGGCTCTCAACCTCGGCGTGAATGTGAAGATGATTACAGGTAATTAGGCTAATCCTTTCCATCACTAAATTATCCATTCATTATAGCTTTAGTTTGCTATCTGTTCTTAGTACAATTTTCTGCCTTCAGGGGATCAGCTTGCGATTGCTAAGGAGACTGGCCGGAGGCTTGGAATGGGAACAAACATGTATCCTTCCTCTTCATTGCTTGGTCAACACAAAGATGATTCAATTGCTGGACTTCCGGTAGATGAATTGATTGAGAAGGCCGATGGATTTGCTGGAGTTTCCCTGGTGTGCTTCATGTGCATATTCCCTGCTGATAAATTCGAACTTTAATATTTGATTGTAGTAACGGTGGGCCATTTTCTTTCTTTCTGAAACAGAGCATAAATACGAAATCGTGAAGAAGTTGCAGGAGAGGAAGCACATATGTGGAATGACAGGGGATGGTGTGAATGATGCACCGGCATTGAAGAAGGCTGATATAGGAATTGCCGTTGCCGATGCCACCGATGCTGCTAGAAGTGCTTCTGATATTGTCCTCACTCAACCTGGGCTCAGTGTTATCATCAGTGCCGTTCTTACCAGCAGAGCCATCTTCCAGAGAATGAAGAACTACACTGTAAGCTCTATCTATCGATGTTCATTTTCCATATCTTCCTTGTTTGCATTTTACTGGGTCTAATATAATCTCCCTTTCTTGTCTGTCACTTGCAGATCTATGCAGTTTCTATCACCATCCGTATTGTGGTAAGTACCAAATAGAGATCTGACTTTGCAAATTACTACTTTCTTTCTGGTATGATGGTTAGATTGTCAGATTTTTTTCCTTGTAGAACGTTGATAATTATTTTCCTACAGAACTGTGGATACTTATATGACCTGCTCTCACTTCTGCCAAAATTTTGTAGCTTGGATTTTTGCTTATTGCTCTGATATGGAAGTTCGACTTCTCGCCTTTCATGGTTTTGATCATTGCGATCCTTAATGATGGTGAATCCCTTACTAAATAATTTAATTGTATGATTTCTTGTTCCATCAACTGCTAAACTGACAGAGATTGCCCATCTGAATGCAGGTACAATCATGACAATCTCGAAAGACCGTGTGAAGCCATCTCCGATGCCGGATAGCTGGAAGTTGAAAGAGATTTTCGCCACTGGTATTGTGCTGGGTACTTACCTGGCATTAATGACTGTCATCTTCTTCTGGGCTATGAAAGAGACAGATTTCTTCTCGGTGAGCATTTTAAATCCTCTTCTTCTACGTCCAGAACTGCTTTTGGAGGAGCATGGTTACCGATTCTGCCACATTATCTACCAGCTAAAATTGATTTGTTCAATTATGATGCCATGATGCAGGATAAATTCAAGGTTAGATCATTGAGGCACAACGAACATGAAATGATGGCTGCATTATACCTGCAAGTCAGTATTGTGAGTCAGGCCCTCATATTTGTCACCCGGTCCCGCAGTTGGTGCTTCGTTGAACGCCCTGGACTTCTTCTAGTCAGTGCTTTTTTGATTGCTCAACTTGTGAGTTCCACCTTATTTCTTCTGGTCTTTTTTTTTTCCATAATACCTCAGTATTAGCAAGTGCTGTAGGCATATCATAATCACATCAACCGACATGTATTACTTTCAAGCAATCCAAACGTTTAACATATGAAACATGGAACCCAGCGAGACTGTGAGACACAAGCTCATTCTTTCTACAGCTTGACTCTGATATTTTCTATGAGTGGAGCTGAATTCCACTCTTCACCAACCTCAATTATCCATATTCCACATCAGATATGAGACCTTGTCTGTCCTGATGGTACTAATTCTTGTTCTCTAGTTCTTGGCCCATCAGAACCTGGAGCTAGTGCAGTGCTCCAATCAAACCTTATCCGTATTTTGTCTTCAAACTACTGTTGTTACTACCATGACTGAAACAAGATTACCTGTCGGCAGGTTGCAACTCTCATAGCTGTTTATGCCAACTGGGGTTTTGCACGAATTAAAGGTATTGGGTGGGGCTGGGCTGGAGTGATCTGGCTCTACAGTATTGTTTCTTTGTCCCACTTGACTGGTTCAAATTTGCCATTCGCTACATTCTAAGTGGAAAAGCTTGGGACAACCTCCTAGAGAGGAAGGTATGGCACCTATTTCATGCCCTACTACCTAATCATTTTATAGACTCCTCATCATATAATTAATTAATGGCCTCCATTTCCTGGTTGCTTGCTGCTAATTTTCTGCATCCATGCACTTTCATGACTACAGACTGCCTTCACCACCAAGAAGGATTATGGAAGAGAGGAGAGGGAAGCTCAATGGGCTTTGGCACAGAGAACACTTCATGGCCTCCAACCTCCAGAAACTAGCGCACTCTTCAGTGAAAAGAACAGCTACCGTGAGCTTTCAGAAATTGCCGAGCAGGCCAAACGGCGAGCGGAGATCGCAAGGTAAGGGGTTCTAAAATTCCAAGTAGTTGTAACTCTCCAAGTCACCATGCTTATCAAATTTTTGCCGGAGGCTTTATGCACAAACTAGTCAAATATTCGAAGGCTTCTGCCAATATTTTCTTTTACATCTCACGGTTGTAACTATTTTCATTTTTAACCATCTGGGTCATCTTAGATAATTCTAATTTGTCAGTTGTTCCTATAAGGGCTACCTTTGGAGTTATTGCAAGCTTTTGATATCCGTTTGCATAGTTCACATGTTACCATGGGTCTTCTCCTCTTCTTAAATCCTAAATCTTCCTAAAGTTTGGTTATGCATGCCCTTACGATCATTGCTTTTGCTTTTCTACCATGTTGCCTTTAGCTGACTTCAAACTCCTTCGAGTTCCTCTGCTGCTTGTTCCTCGCTCCACTTCTTCCTAATTTTATCCACATTCATTGCAACATTCTCCTACACCACGTTGCTTCTCTAGTTACTTTGATTCATTTGGCTTTTCATCCCAACGCCTGCCATGTAATCTCTATTCACTTTGGGCACCGATCAACAAGTGTTGAAGTGGTATAAAGTGACAAATGAGAGGCTGTCATTTCTCTTAAATAAGATCACTGATTGCTAGATGTCTGACATTTTTATGTTCATTTTCAGGCTAAGAGAGCTTAACACTCTAAAGGGTCATGTGGAATCGGTGGTCAAGCTGAAGGGTCTCGACATCAGCACCATCCAGCAGAGTTACACAGTCTAGGAAAGAGATCTGGACGAAGTAATGGGCATTAAAGGGAAGCAAGGGGCGCTTAAGATTAGGGGAAAGTGGGAATTATATCTGTATTGATTGTAGCCAGTGCAATGTAATGCTACGACTGTCTCAGCAAGTTATATTCGTTTTCCTGTCTTCTCACCATGAGCACTGCGGATGTACGATGAAAATATATAACGCAAACCTCTCATTCCTCTCTCCCTCTCTCTCTCTCTCTCTCTCTCACATACACATTTGGTAAAGGTTCCATCTTTATTTATTTATTTATTATTATTATTTCCCCGCGGGGGAGGTGCTGGGATGGGCTTTAGTTCTGTAACCTTGGTTGGTGAGGAAATTTGTTAAGAGGTATTGCTACTTTGTGGATGATGGGAGAATGCTCTCTGCATTTTGGTCCTCGTCAGAGTGGGCGCCAGATGCCAGCTGACCTCCTGAAATTGTTAAAATACGATTTGATATTTAAATGATGGATCAATGACAATGTTCGTCTGTGGCCATTGTGATTGTTGTTATATGATGCTTTTGTTGCGATCATAACCAAAATATACACCTGTATATTTGGTTATTTGATTTTGTAACATGAACAGTTCTTCGAGCATTTTCATTACAGGCATGCCTAGATTTGTCACCATTTTAGTTAGATTTTCAGGCTAGATAAGCCCAACCAACATATAGTCTCCCTCTCAATCAAAAAGATTAAAAAAAAAAAGATCTTGGTTGTTCTGATTCTTTTTAACATCCTCATGCATCTCTTTCCCCTGTAATTCCCGGAACGTCGATCTGCCTGCCAGAACGGGACTTGGCCCCGCATGATTTGGCCTGCTTTAAAGATATTCACAAGAGATCAGGTGCTAAATCTGAAATTTTCAAATGCTTTCTTCTCCTTGCCTGTCATTTAAATTAGATACCGTTGTTCGTCTTGTGGCGGTGCCAAATTAGCGGCTGCCGGTGAAGCAAAATGGCGCATAAGAGGATCCAGTGATGCTGGGGAGTGCCATCTCTCGAACAAGAATCAGACGACTGTGACAATGCCCGTTGTATCAATGACTCTGTTCTTACAGTAGGTTTCATCATCTGTTCAAATCTGCTAGCCAAATGACAAGAACACCAATATCCTTTTGAACGTGTAACATATTATTTGGATTGGGGGTACACGGGGTTCATAAGGAGAAGGGAGGGAGGTAAAGAATAAATTCCTATTTGGTAAAATTTTTGAAAGTAAAGGAGGGTAGAGAAGGATTGTCTCAATCCTTTCGTATCCATCACTTACTCAGTTTTCTGTACCCCGATTTGGGATGCAACGGAGAAGAAGGTTCACGCTTAATTTTATTTTCCTAGTTTATCTTCAATAAATTTAAAATTATAACTAGACCATTATATACTCTATCTTTCCAATTGTCCTTTTCTCTTCACACAATTCAGAAATTCTATAGCTGTCCCTTCGCTCGCAGACCGCTCCTCATACAAATCCGGATATCACGATCTTTGGAAGACAGATTCCAATGAAAGAGATTCATGATCTTTGTCAAAATATCACGATCTTTGTCGAACCTTATGCACCTATTTTACCGGTCTCTGTATATACGAAGGTTTCGGAGAATGCGGTTTGTTGCAACCTCTGTATGTCTCTCTCATATAAAGATGGGATAACCCATCAGCATCTGATTGAGATGATAAAAAGTTATATCAAAATATGTTTATGGAGGAAAGGAGGGGAGAAGAACCAGAGAAGAGAATCTCTTATTAGAAGCAGAATCACTTTTGAAGGTGCTTTTGTCTTAGTTGAAGTTTTTACGAAGGAGACGGGATTTTGTAGGCAACCAATGACCCTTTGAAGTAAGTGTGTGTAGGGTCAGGTTCAAATTATATCTGATGTGATTTTTAGAGTTATATATTTTTTGAATTAGATGATGAGTCTCGCATCAATGATCTAAGTCATTAGATATGATTTATTTTTTTAACTGCTTACATATTAAAAATCATATGATTCAGTGACCACTAATATATATATCGATTATCAAATAGTCAAAAACAGAATAGTTTAACAAAAAAATTGCCGCTTGATGTATAGTCTAGGCCCTCAAGGCATATAAATTTTTCGTGTATAAATAGCCTAGAGATAGTATATCACATTTAATCATTTCGATCATTGATGTGGGACTACCGTCATCCAATTTAAATTAGTGATGCATCTCATGTCTAATGTTCAGATCAGGGATGTTGTGGTAAGGGATAATATGAGGTTCCACCAGTTCAAAATGGCGGTGCTCCTATGCTGAAGTTTGGTGGAGGCCAGCTTTTAAGCAAATAACATGAGAAGGGAGGAGAATGGAATGACTTAATTTGGATGTGAGATTCCTTAGTTCTTTTGAAGCTCAGTTGCCTCTTTGGACCCTTGTGAATTCCTCTGACCTGCTCTTTAGTTCCGCTGAAGTAGTACAAAGAGCTTGACACAGGCATTACTCTAAATCCAGGGAATTAATTCGATGATCATTTTTTTCTTATGAAAGATATATATGGCAGGTTTCAGCTTTAGATGAAGCAGATGATAGTGATAAAGATAATGGAAAAATGAAACTAAAAGGAATTGAGCTTCTCTGTTGGCTAGAAGATTCGAACCAGCCTTACCATCAGGGGTAATTTTTTTTTTTTTCAGATGTATGTTTTTTATGTTTTCAGAAATTTTATAAGGCCAATGCAGGTCTCAAAGGTGGTCAAGACATTACATAGAGCTGCTCTTTATTGTTAGCTGTACAAAAGAATCTCATCTTTTCAATACAGATCACAAATTTATTTTGGAAAATTGATTCAACATTGTCATAATGCGCTGTAGTAATGTATGGAAAATCAAACCGATTCTTTATTTGGGGGAAGATGCATTTTAAGAGATTTTCAAATCCTTTTCTTGCATTTCTTCTTTGTTCCATCCTTGCCCCTCCAAGTTCCCATGGTGTAGATACTTCCAACACTTGTGCTATCCACATTTTCCTATGAGTTCGTTTTGCTTGACTACAATGATTGTAGTTAAACATAGTTGCTTGCCCTATTCCCAAAGCTCATTTCATATTCAATAAGGAAATATAGATAACCTTTTGTTGCCAAACAAATCGATCAAGTCCAAAACTCCCAGGCCTATGATGACTTCACTCCTTTGAAAACCTTGTTTGGAGGATCTTTCCTATCTCCTGGTACTACTACTTTCTGAACCAATGGCAAGACAAGAGTAGAAACACAACACATATACCGGCTGAATCAGGAAGAATAATAAATTGGCAAATATGGAGGAACAAGATGAGAAAGCCTTATATCCTTGCAGAAGAAAGATGTTAGCTTGCATTTACGTGTGAAGAAGTTTAGAGTCAGTATTTACGGACAACAGAAATCACCTTGTTACTGATCATTTCTCTCCTTGTGACATCAAGCCTCAGTGACATTATTCTCATAATGTGCTGCTGAAGATGAGAACCGCTTGTATAATCTTTGTAAGAGAAGCTAATTTACTCCTAACTCCATTGAGACTTGGAGTTTGTTCAGTATTTAGCCGAATCAGTGATGTTCTCCCACTGATTAAAATCAATCTTGAAACCCATAAAAACTGATCCAATGAAAGAATTTTTGAAGCTCGAAAGCGATATCCAGGAGTATGAGAAGCAGTGTTGAGAAGACTTTATAGGTTTCAGGAAGCATGTTCCTGCATGAGAGCTGCCACTCGAATGGGTGCTGATACACTGAAGTTGGAACCCCATAGAAAAGCAAATGCCTCTGCCAAAAGGATACGTACAATTTTTGAGGTTACGTCTTGTTCAAATCCAAAGCTTGGAAAAGCCAGGGAGGTGTCTGCAAGCTTTCTCTGTCAAAGCCGGTGGAGTGATCGCCGCATTCCTCTGCTCTCCCTGGTCTGGATGTTGTAGACAAAGCAGCGGCCTGATATCACTTGGAGTTGAATTAGAGAAGCTTATTTCCTCATTCAAGCTAGGCCAATGTTTTGATCTCTTCTTATCTGTGCCACATCCTATGCTGAGTGTTAGGTCAACATCACTCTCGTCCTCAGGCCACAAATCTGAGCCTTCTGCCTTGATCTTTTCTTTCAGATGCTTACCCAAGTTGGTGGGGTGATCCTGAGTATGCCCAACTTCTGTGAAGGTGCAGTCTTCAGAAGGCTGTCCAAGATCAAAGCCCTTCTGTGCTCTTAAAGGGTCTCCTGAGTAGATGCTTAGCTCTCGTGAACTTGGGCCTGCCCTTGTGTGGTAGTGATGTAGAGAACTGTACTCTGAGTTTAGATGTGCAGTGGAGTGATGTGTGCTACAGACATGAGAAGAATGACTGGTCTCTGAGGTAGATGTACTGCCGCGAAATCTGGTCTTTGTATCTGTGAAGACTATGGAAGTAGCAATTGTGGGAGATTGGAGCTTGTCCTGTTTACTTCTTATCTCAGCCATTAGCATCTTCTGAACACTGTACAGCCGATGGAGATCTTGCACCTGCAAATCCAATCCAAAATTTGTGCATCAGTACTTGATTACAAATGATGACGACGACGACGACGATGATGAAGTAACAACAGTTGGCAGAATAAGAATGTCGAGATGGTATATATGGTAGAATTAGGAAGGAAAGAGAAGGGCAAGTACACGATAAAAGCACGAGTTGTCAAGTAATGGAGACCCAAAGATATGGTATTGGTCATTTGCAATGAACATTTGCAGAAGCCTCGGAAAGGATAGGGGTCTGAAATTATGTTGAATGGAGTGGAGAGAGAAGAAGAACAAAACCAATAAAGAAGTGGAACAAGAGGATTCAGAAATAACTCAAATCCATAATACCGCCAGCCTACTGAAAGATGCATTCACGGGGTGGTAAGAACAAAAAGTGAGATGCATGAGCACAGTTTCACCTGCTGTCTGAATATTTCTTCTTGCCTCAACATTGTATTCCTGATAGATTCTCTGTTGTTTTGGAATGTATCCATGGACAACTCTTGAATACAATTGGAAGCAGTCTGGTTGCCTTCCTTGAGCAGTATATTCTTGAACCTGTCCCAATTACCTGAAGTGTTTGGATCAATAGTAACTACATGATGGTTGTTATTCAGCAAGGCAGTGAAGGCATTATGGTTGCCATGCAGTTTTGTTCCCATTCCTGCAACAATAAGTGAATGTCAGCTATATTTAAAGACTCAGAAAACATTTTGCATTTGTACCATGTACCTATAGACGGATGAACAATAAACATGTGCCTATACATACGCACACTCGCATGCGTGCAGATGTGAAAAGAACAAAAGTATAATAAACTAATTTGACTATGCTCTAAAACCATATTTATCTTTTACATTAATCTAGATTTACAAGGTCAAAAGAAAGTTTTGAAATAAAAGGAGCGGAAGTGTTTTTTCATTACTTCATCTGCCACTTTTAGCTCGGCGATTCGTGCCATCTCCCTAAAATTGCTATCATCAATCCGCTAGATTTAACACCATCATCAGTTTGCCAGGTTAGAACATTTACAGTCAATCCAACAAGGAATATTGATTATTACAACTTGATTCAGGTACTAGAAAATCCATCAGCATGGGAACAACGAACAATGATCATAGTATAATAATCAATGCACCATGCACAATTTCTTACCTATAGGCCCTGCAGCAGCATTGCAGTCAGGGATCTACCTCACGGTATAAAGAAACTAGTTTTCAAACAACCTCGCAAATGATTTGAACAGCCATTGTTGGTATTCCCCAACCACAGAATGAAAACCACCCTCTTGCAGAGAAAGAATGAAAATGGGGGAATAGATCAATATCTGAAAACCACCCTCTTGCAGAGAACTTTCTTTAATTGAGTACAAAGATAAGAGGTAGAGATCTAAAAAAAGTTTGTCGCTACAGAGAGATGGAGATACAGGAAAAGTCTTCTAGTTCGAAGTAGACCATCAACATACGATAGAAGACCATCAACTGGAAACAGAACATGGTGGATTCAATAAACAGAGGTGTGGTATGTTGTGTTCTTCAAAAGGAGGAACGGCCAGGTATATCTTCCTCTAGAAATTGAGTCTATGAGCCAACAGCTACCTTTGGGTTACATAAAATTCTGAAAAATCATATAAAGCCACATGTGGTTAGCCTCTCAAAAAATATTGTTCCCCTCTCTGGTAAGAGCAGGCAAAACACTCAGAAAAATTGGAAACATTTGTTAGTATGGGAAAAGAAGCTGTCATAAGAACCCAACCAACGCACAAACTTCTGCAACCAACAATAGATTACATAAATCATGTATGTGGACCTTCCGGGTGAACCTTACTGCAACATTAACAACAAAATGCATCTTTTTCTGAGCTGAAGAGTAAAACACATCTTGAACAACTTAGTGGTGAGAAGAATATTGCTTCTTCTTCTTGTTAGCAAGCACGATGACTATTATTCGATATCCAATTGCGATCCAAGACACCCTCCAGGTTTCTGCTAATTCTCAGTAAGAGGCTTCTAAAACAAGATCTAGAAACACCAAGAAGAGAATATAGCCCTTCTAAGTAAGTGCATGACCGACCTTTTTTTTTTTTTTGTAAGTGAATGCATGGCAGATTTAAGCCCAAAGAAAGCAAGATGACCTGATTTGATCCAAATGAAACACGATTAAGAGAGGACTGAAAGGTGTTAAGGGAAGAATAGGAAGGCAGTTCAATTCACCTGCAAGCGCCGTTTCTGCTGCTTATCGAGCATCTTCACACCTACCAACCCTCTTTCATCCATCTAACATCCCCTTAAATAACCAAGAAAGCTGGAACCCAATCTCCCATCAGTCTTCATGACTCATTCCCAGCAATGATGCCGTCGTGTGAATCCAAGTATCGGAGAAAACCACGGAAAAGGGATGATAGATTCGGAGATTAGCCGGATATAGGCAGGTTGTTTCCCACACACGAACAACCAAGCAATGACAGGCTGTGAAGGAGAGGAGGCAGCAAGCCTTGGCGAAACAGATGGGAATGGTATTATATCCACAAGGGAGGATCACAAAAGCTAGCAAATCGAAACAAAGATATATAAAAACAAATCTCACTCATTTACGTAATCCGTCTAAGCATGTGGACAAAATATTCCTGACAGCTCTTAGAGGACATGAAGATACCGAGATGCTATTGGGCTGATGCTTCCTCTCTCTCTCTCTCTCTCTCCAACTT
>KE504706.1:156594-166697 GCA_000441515.1 Elaeis oleifera
GGGAAAGTCCACTCAGACCGGAGGGGTCTCCGGCGGGGACCCTCCGACGGTCAAGTCAGAGAGGAGACTGGGCAACAGCAAAGAGGAGAACCAAAGAGCTCAGTGATGGGGGAGTTTGGGGGTTCGAAAGGGCTTCGGAGAGCTTACCAGAGCTGTTGCCTTACCCCTTTTATAGTGGGAGGCAGTATGGTTCCGTCGTCCATGATGTTGACAACTGTAGAGCCGTCAAATCGCCCTGGGCTGTCACTTCGTCGGGGTTGCCATGTTGTTGATGGATTGACAGGTCCTAGGAATTAATTGGCATCCTTGATAGGACTTTTTCCCAGGTCCCTGGCAGGGCAAGGCCCCTGGCGGTCGTACGGCGTGTCCTTGGTAGGACTGCAGCCCATGCCGGTGGTTCGACAGTCGTGCGGGGCTGGCCGACTGCGCGTCGGGATCTGGCCGTAAGGTAGTGACTTCAGAGTGGGGCTGGCGTCCGGAGGGTCTGTAGGAGTCGGGTGTCAGCCGCTCTCCCCGACAGTGAGTCGGCGTTACTTCACCCGATGCGGAGTCGGTGTCGGCCAGTCGGGCCGACACGGCCTGGCCGCCCACTGCTGCCCGCTATCAGTCGGGCGGAGTCAGTCGGTCGGTCCATCTCGGGGATGGACCCGTATCCGATTTGCGGAGGAGTCGGCGCCGTTTTGTCGATGTCGGAGAGTCGGCGCCGGTAAATCAGTGTCGGGATCCGCTGGTGAGTCGGCGTCGGTCGGTGTCGGGGTCAGTCGGTGTATACCAACACAAATAAAACTTATCATAGAGTACTAAGAGATTCTTTGCCTCGTCCTTTAGAAGGTCTCGGCCTTGGACTTAGTATATATGTGGAATCCAATGAATCTGTCCCTGGTTGATAATATAAAGCTTAGTTCTTTGCCCACACTATAAATTTTAGATTACTTTCACTCAGTAACCTAGTCTAGAGAAAAAAAAAAAAAATACGACCTCTATGATGGTATTGATTTTTTCTTTTCTTCTAGCAAAATAGACATGGAACTCATCATTTATTTTACAGTCATTTTCATACCAATCTAGTATGGATTTTTATTTCAGGTTGCCTCCAACCAAATAGACGTACCAAACAAGAGTACCTCCTTCACAATTAAAGCTACATTGCTTTTAAAAAAAGTTCTTAAATCTATATAAATGAAACTGAAATGTATGTTACTTTGACTTGATAGAGATCAGATGGATAATTAGGTAGGAGTTGAGAGATGGGTGATGACTGATGAAGCCATTGACCATGCACACAATTGGTGATAGTCAATTGCTTAGAAGAAGATTTCTGCATAGCTGGATTGTTTAGTGGATTTAGAGGCAAGACATATGGGAGGGTGGTTGATGGATGGGGACGGATATGCCAGGGGCCATTGGAAAGCAATGGGCGGAGATTCTTGCGACAAGTCGCTACCGCATACTTTTGCCACTTTCCACCATTAATGAATCCTCGATTTGACGCACGAGGTACGAAAGCCAGAAAACAGGATTGCGATGAGGAGAAGGAATCACCCAGATGGTCCCCCCATCCCCTTCTTATCTTCCTGTTCTCCCCTGCTTTTATTTAAAATATCTCCCATCCCCCGTTGTCTGGATGCTTTCTTCCTTCCAAGTGATCTGAATCTTGAGGCCTACACCAAAATCTCAAGGGTTCAAAACCAAGTAACATGTCTGTCTTTTATTGCTCATTTTTTCTGTGACACCAGATAGGAATCTCATGGACAAGATGCCTCACTCTCCTGTGCTCCTTTAATCGACACCTGCAAGATTGAGAAGAAAACAGGAAACATATTAGTCGCAAACATTTTTTTTTTTTTTTGCTTAACTCTCCTATGTGAATTTTTTTTTTTTTTTTCCATCTCTATCAATGTTGCCGGTGCTGAGAGGGATTTAAAAGATGTTTGTGCCAATTGGTTGAGACTTCGCTTGCACGGTCTATTCTGTGGACTGCTGCAGCTGTGGCTTTTGACTGCTTTGTGCTAATTCAGATTGACTTCAGTCTTGTTATTTCTGATCAGGTTTCTCATTATTTCGGATGTCTGTGTCCCTTCTTGATATTTTTCATCTGCTTCACATTTTTTTTGGAAGTCTATGGTTTTGGTTGTTAAGATCATTTTGGTGTGTCTGCTGTGTAATCTCTCACATGTCAACTTCTGTTAACTTTTACAACTTAATAAAACCAGCGGCTAGTGGGTTTATTCCTTAGCCTCTCCTCCTTTGAGGACAAAAAAAATACAACACATAATTAAACGTTATTAGTCACCAGAAAACATGCTTTATAGGTTGCCTGTCTCTTCAACTTGGTCGACTCCTGACGGCACCTAATCTCATAGGTAGGAACTTAAGAACAGGACAAACCAAATGTAAAAATTTAGTTATATTCTCCAGCTCCACAAGCCTAAAGCTCCAAGAAACAATAATCAGCAAACTGCATATCAAATGCAAAGCCATCGACAGTTCGACACGCCACTTTTGAGCAAAGAAAAGCGAAGTCGAGAGATCATTTCTCCATATAATTAGCTCAAACATGTCACGATCGAGTAAAAAGGCTAGTCATTAAAATCATTTTAATGAAATGCAAGTGAAGTATTTTTCTCAAGTTGGCTCCAGGTCAGATCAAATTGGGTTCGAATCCTAATATCAAGCCTATCACAATACCCACACCCAACCGATTTATCCCTACCCGATCTATGATGGAGCCATGAGGCCTAATTTCCTTAATGGAAGTATGTTTGATTTCTTGGGTTAACCAAAAGAATTTATCTGTGTACTAAATATTTGGTGAAGATTACAGACCTTCAGGAATCATCTGGAGGCCTAGCTAACTGTTAGAAGTAGAGTTGAGCAGGCAAAACTCATGGCTGAGAAGGTTATGCTTGGGAAAATTGAATAGAGTTTCTGCGATATTTCTAAGTTTGGCCGGTATGCATGGTTCATTATGCTAAATATGATCATCCTGGTCATAATATGGATCTTTTATAAGCAAAACAGTTAATTCTTGGTTCAATTTTTCATCATTCAGTTATATTGGAATTATACATTCATTTCCATTTAAACTCGACTGTCAAAGTGTGTACCATGGTCTAGAAGTGTCATCAATGATGCAGAAATTAAGAAAGGAGCTGCCGCTCGATCAAATTAGTATATCCTAGGATATGGTTCATTCACAATCTAACATGCATGTACTGCACCACAATATATTGGGGTCATTTTCTGAAGACACTGAAATAAAATAACCCAAAAGGAAGCAATATAAAAGCCTCCTTTGAAAGATCCCCATGAGCAAATGTATACTTAATGTGAAGCCAAATTGGGCAGAAATAGAGTATGTTCACAACGGCCAAACAAAGCTAGATTCCGTAACTAGAAAAGAATCCAGACATGTAGACAATCAGAACAACAGTTAATTACAGGTGAAAACAGAAGAACGATTAAAAAGTGTTCTTCAAAACCAAATGCATATCAAAGGAATTTGGATGGGAATCCGGCAAGGCCTAAAAGGTGAAATTTTAGGAGCAATGGCCGGCTGATGGTGGAGATATGCATGATATCCCATGTATAACCATACTCCAATGAGAAAGGAGATTAGAAATTGCAAAGTGCAGTGGTTGGAACATTTTATTTCAAGATTTAAAGGACAATAGGTGGACGAGCAATGGGGAGGTCATATTTAAAATTGATGTTCTCATGGCTTACTGGGCCTTCACATACGACATCAAGTCTGTGACAAGTGTTCACATTCCTTTACTTGGTAATCAGAGATTCTAGGTTTTGATTCTTGAATCCCGCATTCTCAAAAATTTAATCTATGTAATTATAGTATGGGTGGTCGCCCACCTTTTCCCAAACTGATCACCACGAACTCGGGACAACCCGAGTCCAAATCCAATAGGTTTCACCCACTTATACAATTCCCATTCCCAACCAAACTGAAGGCCATCTTGTTTGGTGCATTGATACCCGATCCATCGTGGTCATGGGCCTTAAGCGAGTAAATGTGCCGGCCTAATTTTGGGCTTATCTCCGTAAAACATGGTAATTGAATGGGTTAAAGTCGGCAAAATAGCTTGAAGCCGAAACCCTAGATTGGCCTTGGAGAGGAAGGGTCGGACTGGTGGAGCAATCTGAACTCAGGCAAGAAGAGCGGACTGCGGAGATGGTGCTGGGCTTTACCATAAAAAGATCAAATAAAGATGTACTACTAGTCTACTACTCTTGTAATACATTTTGCAAGTGTAGAGATATTAATCACGAATACAAAAAAGTGGTAACTTTGGTGTCACTTTAATACAGACGTGGTTATATAAATGATGGCATAGCAATATGGCATTAATAGTCATCTTCATCATCGTCTCTTCGCCCAATAAATCTTCTAATAACGGTTGTAATCGCTCCAAGCACTAAGAACGCGGCAAATACTTCAAACCCTCCTCCAATGCCTATCGCAACGTTGGGCCCTGGTGCAAAGAATGTGAAAGGAGACCAGCCCCATCCACCATAGAATGGTACCCCATAGCCATACCCACCAACAAGAGGTGGTGCCACTGGTGGGTTGATGAATACATTAGTCCTGTCCAAAATGGAATGCTATGCGATCAATTAGAAAACCTTCGATCATGTAATTAATAAGCTCAATCATGGAAACTATGATAATTTCTATTGTGGAAAAGGGTGTGTGAGTTATATAAGAGCCACATGAGTAACCTATTATTAAATTGAGGAAGTTTATGCAACAAAAACTTGGTGACCATGCACCCATCATGAGATTTAGATAGATGCAAATGAATAATAATCTGCTGATGCATGCACCAGAAGAGATTGTATAGAGCTATTTTCTCTTTTTTTTTTTTTTTTGCCACTTGGAATGGATATTTTCCTGAGGAAGAAGATTTGGACGAGGAGAAAGAGATTTGAGGAGGATAGCCTCGTGGATGGATAGATAATAAAGACAATTTTACGGGAAAGAAGAGAGCAATACAAAAACACAACATCATAGACTGGGCTTCATATATATATATATATATATGGATGGATAGATAATAAAGAAAGTTTTACGGGAAGAAAAGAGCAATACAAAAACACAACATCATAGACTGGGCTTCATATATATATATATATATATAATTTTATTTATTTATTTATTTTCAGTTGAGGAGCCTGATCCCATTTTATCTCTTTGATTTCTATTTTATAGATACAATAGAATATGTGGCAAAAAAAAATTGAAAAAAAAAAGAAAAAAGAGGGGGCGTGGAGCGGGGCGAAGCATGCCATGTGCGGAGGTTTCAGGAGAGGGGGTTGCAGAGGATTCACGACTTCAAAAGTAATTACGTCCAAACAAGAGAAAATGTCTGCTGAAGTAAATCAAATGCGAATGTAATAGGTGCATCTTGTGATGTAGTAGCACATGGGAGGACATGGGTCATGGAAACATCTGATCAAGAGAAATTTTGTCTAAAGACTCACTACACCGTTACCTTTCTTTTTCTAAATTTTTTCTGTTACAGCCTTTCTCCGATGGGTTGCCGGTAGTCGGCCTGGAGCCGACTAAAACCGTACTTATTGGTAGGCGACGGAAGTGTCGGAAGATGATGTACTGTCGCTGAAAAAGATACACACAGTCAAGACCAAGACTGAGGGTGGTGAGGTTGATCGAAAAAGGATAGTGCTGGGTTCCGCTCGGTGCTGGAGTGGAGGGACAATCCCACCGGAGGTAGTACCGACGATGATCCTCCGACGCTCAAGTTAGTGAGATGGCTTGAGGGAAAAGAGCGACAGAGTCTCTGGGTTACAAATAGTGTGCGTACCTGGATGGATCCCCGCTTATCTCTATTTATAAAGGGAGCAAAATAATGGTGAGAGGACAGGTGATCATGTTGATCATATTCTATCGTACGGTACCGCATGGTGCCGCGTGAGTATCTTTAAATACTAACGACAAGCGTGGTTTCTACTTGGCACGAATAAAGTGGCGAACGCTACCGCATGTGGGGTATAATAAATGATCCTGTGAGCGTATTTAATGAATTCATAGCATCCCATTACGGCGTGCAGCTAGCCGATCAGAGTATGGCGTCTGAGTGACATAACCTTGATGTGGCCTGTTAGAATGACACGACGGCCATGTTCGATGCTCAACTAGTCGGTAGAGGTCCGCATTGTCGGAGTCGGCAAGATAAAGCCGTGGGGGGTGGTGCCTCGCGGTTCAATGGTGTAGTCGGCCATATACCGAGTATGAAGTCGGTTACAAACCGAGTATTATTTGACGTAGTAGACCATGGGTGGCATGTAAAATCTAGTCGGCTTTGTGCCGACTGGGAGTATATACTGCCCTTAGTCGGTCGGATATTCATGATGGTGGCTGGCATCGACCCTGCCGAATAGGACTCATCAATCCAAGTCAGATTGAGTGGCAGTAGCTTAGTCGGTGTAGCTCCTCTAGTCGGCTCGGAGACGAGAAGGCTTGGTGTCGGCTAAGCGACTGGGATCTACCCCAACACTTACCCCAACTTTCGAATCCGATTGCATGGTTAGTCGGACGAAAGAAGTTCATCTTTGAGCAGATTTGAGTTACTTTTGTCGACTGTCACTTAGTTGTCATGTCGCTTCGTGGACCGTCGTCTTGTTTTTCACAGAACGTACGACGGCGCCATCCCATTACAGATCGTGCAGCAGTTAATGCCGCAGTGCTCAAGATGATTTTCGTATTGATGGTAAAAGATCGGTTGACAGAGTAATAATGAACACGCATATCAGAGTCATCCACATGTCGGACATATATTGGCCTAGCTTATTATCATGCGGATTCAGCTTATTCGATGAGATCTAAGCGATGGTGCATCGAACGGGCACTGAGATCGTCGGTCGAGATTGCCGCCACATATCAAGATCTCTGAGTAAGGCATGGTTCTCAGTGTCGATCCCGACCATCGAAGAAATCTATAATAGGGCTTCCTTCCTTAGTCTTGTTTCGGTTCCAGAGTGTCTGCTCTGTCTCAAGTCTTCCTGCCCCTTCTTAGCAGAGAGCTTAGGTTGTGCCACTGGCGAGTCATCTCCTCCGACGTCGATTTTCTGTCGCCGTCGGTCTTTTCCTCTAGAAGTTTCTTTCTCGATCTTTTTCTCTTCTTTTTGATCTTCCATTTAAGTCTCTTTTTCTCTTTATGGCCTCTGTTGGTAGAGAGTCTGGAGACGAGAACCCGATCGGAGATTGCAGTTCTTGGACTCCAACCACCCAGAGGAGATCGAGGAAGTTCCTCAAGATAAGCCTGAAGAGGCAACTTCTCAGCAGAATCATTCAGACTCTGAGGAGTCAGACAAATGATCTACTATCGAGAACCCCTCTGGACCTCTCATTGAGAGGTTTGAGTTATCGAAGGTAGCTATCGACTGACTAAGGGGACATTATCACATCCATAGTTGGTATCGGATGATGGCGTCTGGCGAAAAAGGTTGGGTTGTTCGTCCTCCTGATGGCTATATTGCCATCTATGAGGAGTTCCTTCGATCTCCTCTGCACCCCTTCTTTATCAATATTATCGACCTGTACGAGATCGTCCTTACACAGCTTACCCCCAACTCTTTTAGGATCTTAGCTTGTTTTGTTGTTCTTTGTCATCTTCTTTGGGTTGAGCCCCGAGTTTTCTTATTTTAGATCATTTTATATTGAAAAATATCTTCAAAAATGGAGATGGTGGTTCTTCTATCCTCGGCCCCATCAGTAGTTGTTCAAGAAGCTTCCTTCTTCCATCCACGGGTAGAAGAATAATTTTTTTTATATTACTGCCGATCACCTGTGGGGCTTTGACTGGACTTGGATGACTCCCAATCTATCTCCGAATAGAAATGAGACAGTCCTAGAGGGAGATCGGGAGACATATGGGAAGTTCTATGAAGTCCAAGTTTCTCCACATCAGGAGCTGCTCAAGGAGCAGTCCTTTTATGACATCAGGATAAGTCTGACTAGTCATCTCGGTAGTCTTCTTTCCAGCAGACTTTTTATAGCTTTTACTTTATTCGTAGATTGACTTCTTTTTGTCATATTCATACAGGCATGAGGGTTATGGTGGAATCCCTCAAGGAAGCAGTCTGGAAGAAAAGACGAAGGTGTTATCCAGGCCCGATGTTCCCTCTTGGCCACTGAAGAAGTCGGGAGAAGAGTCTCTTCTTTGGGTATCGAAGAGTACACAGCTGCCATCGCCGCCCCGAGTACCACCAGAGTGTTCATCCCCACCACCTGCCACTGAAGTCGTCACGATCGCGACTTCTCCCTCGACCGAAAGGATGTGGTGGTCGTCGAGCCATCGGTAAGATCAGCTGAAGTGGTACAAGCCCTTTCGATCCAAACTAGGTCCGAAGGAGGTCGGAAAGCTGCCGACAAGGATACCGACAAGGTAAGGCACCGATGCTCCTCACTTTTTCTACGAACTATGATCCAGATTTGCCTTTTGGGGAGCCAACTATTACGATCGGGATGTGCTTCAAAGCCACCGATCAGGCACTTCAAGACTGTCGACTTGTCGGGGAGTTGGTGAGAATGGTGATGCTTCTCGTAGACTGAAAAGTCAAAAAAACGTGCTCAATCTCGGAGATTCAGTCGGACGCTTACATGTCGTTGATCGGGATAAGTCTTCGATCTTTCCTTATTCGATTTCTTTTCGAATTATTTTTGGCCAATTAGATGACTTGGCCATCTTTTCTGTTTTGTAAATGATCCACGACATTACAATTTTATCGGAGGGATTGATCAAATCTGCTCAGATCAACCATGATTTGAAAGATCAGGTCTAGACCGCTCGTGCGTGGGCCGAGGTCTCTAATGAGCTCCTCCGAGCTACCGAAGAGCGAGAGAGAAAAGCAGAGAGAGAATAATCCTGCTGGAGGCTGAATTGATGAATTTGGCAACTCAATAGAGAAAAATGGAGGAGTTCGAAAATTGAAGGCCGACTATCAAAAGGAGATGGAGTCGACTGAGAGCATCCTCACCGAGGAGAAGAAAAAGTGCAGAAGGCTGAGAAGGCTGCTAAAGAGGTCGAGAATGCCGTCAAGGAAGTCGAGAAGATTGCCATCGAGCTAAAAGAGAAATTGACTGTGGCAGAAATTCGAGCCCAGGAAGCTGCTTCTTGGGCACTGATCAAGTTTCATAGTTCAAAGGAGTATGAGGACGAGTTTGCTGATACCGATGTAGATGCATACTAGCTCAGATTTAAAGAATGTAAGAAGCAGGTCTGCCGTCTCGCGCCCAAGCTAGATCCAAGCTCCATTTAAGCTGACAAGAAATCGAATGATCCAAGCGATGAGAAAGCGGAGGTCGAGGAGGGCCGCCCCATCCTACGTTTTAGATTCTTTTTGTACTCCTTTCTTTTCGATTTTCTGCCATGTACTTTCTTATAGTGTGTTGGAATTCGAGGTTGGGGATATGCATGTGTATTTAAATTTATTTTTAAACATCACAGTAAATAAAAATTAAATATTTTAATCTGAATTACGTATGCATAAAATATAAAACTACAAGAATCTATCTCATATGCTGAAATTGACATATATTAAAATTCAGATTGTGATCAAATTGCATACCTGTTTCGCAATCTCTTTCTTTGAATCTGGATCTAGAAAGAAAAATTTTTTCTAGCCACACAAGTGTCCGACCTTTATGTATATCCACTTAGAATTAGTCTGGAGCAGCCCTCTTCAAATTAAATTTTTTCTCTAAGAAAATTCAGCCTGCTGAATCTGAACGAAGTCTGGATCGCGATCAACACTTGATCTCTTTTCTTGATCTTCTTCTTCTCTTGCCTTTCTCCCCTTAGATTATGTTGCTACCAGCATCAGGAACTAGCACATAAGAGGGGACGCCAAGACCCTTTTGGGTGTGAAAGATGGGACGCCCAAAGATGGGGCGTGTGGGATGCCTAAGAGAGAAGAGAAGGGAGAGGAAGAGAGAGCGTGGGGGGGTCTCCAAAGGTGGGCGTGGGCTACTGGTTGGATGCTCTAGAGACCTTAGGGAAGGTTCCTTTAAATAGGTATGAGGATTGAATCCTATTCAATCTCATAATACAAGTCCTACTTGCATTGGG
>KE504706.1:166717-186599 GCA_000441515.1 Elaeis oleifera
TTTCTAATAACTTAAGTTATTCAACTTACATTAGGAATCCTATTAGACGCCAACTCTTGGAGCCCTTGCACCTATTATTTCACACCCTCTTTTGCACCAAAGGGATGCTCCATATGAAATCAAAAGGCCCTCTAATCATAGGACACACTCAACTTGATAAAATAAAGGTGGCGTCCCATAATAACTATCAAGAAATTAATAAGGAACTTGCACCCTTAATTCATTTGATCCAAAACCTTAGATATCCAATAATTAGAGTCCAATGAATCTTATTCATTTACATTATTAATAGATAATTAAGTTTGAATTATTTTATTAAATAAGAAATTCAAACGGAAAGAAGAATTGGATCCAAGCATGTGCTAGCAAGGTTACCTTGAACCCAATCAGATTTTTCTAAGTCTAATTGACACTTCATAAGCTCAATTACTAATTTCAGGCCTAATCTTTTGTTGTGTGATCCCATAGGTTTAATTCTATCTGGTAGTGAGATATACATTGATCTCTATCAAAGTATCATTGAAACTCTTTTCAATATGTCGGAACAATTTCACTCTGACTCATCAAGGATTGTCGATCCAGAACAACCCTAGTGAGCTCTTACAATCCATCAGTGACACCTAGCAGTATGTAGTGATAATCCAGTAAAATTGAAATGAACCTCTAGGTATAGTTAACGTATGATTCAGTCCCTCTATCTGAGTTCCAACTTGATGGCAGGTCATTGATAAATCGTCAAACCTCAACATCAGTCATATGATAGATTCGATTAGTTCAAGTTCAGTTGTGATTTTTATGAAAACTCTTTTCATTAATCACACTACTGTGATCACAGATTCTCAAACTTAGCCTCTCAAATTTCATAGGACTATTCTTTCTACCAAAGTTGATAGATCCCATCTTGATGCACATCCTACTCCTACAGTGGACCAACTATCGTCAATATCCACTACAAGAGCTCATTGAGACTCATATTTATGTATCAATCAAACTCCAGCAGTCTCACTGCGAGCAACAGTGCCATCTCAGATCAAAGGATCAGTCACACAACTACAGTATCGAGACGATCACTGACGATCGAGTAGAAATCTAAGTGATCTCTCGTATGGTCATGCTCAATACTAGTTATTCTCTAACAACTACTCACACTTGTCGTCCAGTGTCTCTACACCGTAGACTAGAGACCCATCTATCTCAAAGAAAGTGATCTGTGTGTCAGTCTATCCGAATCGATCACCGTCCTCATGATGATCTTATTACCGAGAGCATTTAGGAATCAAATACATATCTCTAATTTTCAACATCTTAAGAATATGTATCGAAAATTAATTTCATGGATGATTCAAGGATACATCATACTTGAATGAAAAATAAACTTTCTCTTTTATTGATCAAATCAATATATTAAGTATAAATTATGTTCTAGATTTATTATAATATGTCAGCCATATGGGTTTCTAGGACATATATCTAACATAGTGCTCTCATTTTGTATTGAACACCTTTGAAATGAATTAAAATTATCTTCTCTTTTAACTTGTAAATTGTCTGACTTGATTTTTATGCATGCTTTCCTCTTTTACTCACTTAGCAATCTTTCTATAAAATTAGCTAAGTAATGAATTCGGTAATAAATCATAGCAGTCAGTTAGAAATGACAAACTGAGTAAGTTATAACTAAACCAATAGATTTGATAAAATCTTCCAAGTCTTGTAGTTGGTAAGCGAACTCGATTGGATTGGAGTTGTAGTCGTAGATTGTTCCATTGAGTAGGAACTCAGAAAAAAAATTCATCTTTAATCCGAATCATTGAATCCCTGGTGGTCGGTAGTGAGCCGACCTACCATAATTTGCTTTCGCTGAATCGTATGACGAACTGCAGCTTACATGCTCGCGGCCCTTGGACCGTTGCGAGTATTATGGCGGTTGTTAGACCATGCAGCTCCGATATTCGATTATTTACCGAACACTATACTTGCTCCATCGGTGTTATGGCTTCGCAGCTTACAGATCCTGTCGGGCTCGTTGGCACTCGAATAGGTACACCGTCAGATGCTAGACCTCACGACTCCACTAATTGGTATTAGCCGACAACACAATGATTTCGTCTAGATCTCGTGTTCAACCTGGCGCTGCAACTTTTGGCAAGCACACTTATGATTGAGGGATCCACCCGCATTAGGAACGGGTCCACTCCCAGCTTCGATAGTCGAGTATGAGTTGACTAGCGCTTCATCGGGTACAAGTTGATGAGAGAGTGGTTATGTTGTAGATCTCTGAGAACTTGAACTGTAAGGCACAGAATTTAAAGAAATGAAGATCTTTTTATTAATGAAGGCATTCTTATTAATAATACATCCATAGGTTCTCGACATTCCAGGTTCGAGGGATCTTGGTACCGTCCAAGTTCTCAATTTTATAGGCCCTCGATCGTAGGACTGCTGAGATTCTGTAGGGACCTTCCCAATTTGGAAACAGCTTCTCTTGCTCAATGGACTTGGAGATTTCTACTCTTTTGAGGATTAAGTCTCCTGCTCAGAAGATTTTGGTTTGACTTGGAAGTTATAATACTGAGCTATCCTTTGTTGGTAGGAGGCCATTCTTTGCTGAGCTTATTTTAAATTTTCTCGAGCAAATCTAAGTCTGCTCATCTCTTATCCGAATTGGTTGATTCGTCATAGTGTTCCACTTGAGTTGAAGGTAAGCCGATTTCAACTGAAATTATAGCTTCAGTTCCGAACACTAACTTGAATGGAGTCTCTCCGATTGGGATCAGAGGGGTTGTTCGATAAGATCATAGGACACTGTGAAGCTCGTCGGTCCAGTTTGCTTTAGCTTGATCAATTCTAGTCTTCAGATCTTGGAGAATCATCCTGTTGGTCACCTCAGCTTCTCCATTAGATTGAGGATGCCTGACTGAAGTGAGTTTGTAGATGATATGATACCTCGCACAGAACTCTTCAAACTTGATGTTGTTGAACTGTCAGTCGTTGTCAGTGATGATCACTCAGGATAGACCAAATCGATAGATGATGGATTTTCATAGAACATCGATAGTTTTCTGCTTCGTTATCTATGCTAGTGGTTCGACTTCGATCCACTTAGTGAAGTAGTCAATAGCCACTACGAGAAATCTCCTTTGTCCGCTAGCAGACGGAAACGGATCGAGTATGTCAACACCCCATTGGTCGAATGATCAGGATGTCGAAATGGTTGTAAGGTGACTGGACAGAAGCCTCTGAATGTTGGCAAACCTTTGACATTGGTCACATTTCTACATCAAGTCATAGATGTCCTTCTGCATGGCCGGCCAGTAGTATCTTTGTCGAAAAATTTTGTAGGACAGTGACTTGCCCTTCAAGTGATTGCCGCAAATGCCTTTATACACCTCCCAAAGAGTGTAGTCAATCTCGAAAGGTCGGAGACACTTGAGCGGGGGTAGAGATGCTGACCTTCTGTAGAGCTAATCATCAATCATCATGTACCGAATTGCCAATCTCTTCAGTCGGCATGCCTTAGCAGGATCAGCCGGTAAGGTTCCATCTGTCAAGAAGTTGATGAACGGGTCAATCCAACTCAGCTCATATCCGACTTGAATTTGGTGAACTTCTTCCTCAGAGTCAATGCTCAGGCTCTCGAAATATCCGATGAAAATTTTTCAAGCTCACCGTAACTGAAGGTAGTGAGACGAGACAGAGAGTCGGCTCGGACATTCTTCGAACAAGAGATGTGAAAGATCTCAAAATAGTCAAAGTACGATTGTAGAGACTTAAGCTTTTGTAGGTACCTAGAGAGAACAAGATCTCGAACCGCATATTCTCCTCTGAACTATTCGACGATGAGTTGCGAGTCGGCGAACACCCATGAGCATTTCACATCGAGATCTCTAGCGATCTTTAGTCCGACTATTAGGACTTTGTACTCCGCTTGATTTTTTGAAGCTTTAAAATCGAACCATAGAATATATTCGATCACCATCCCATCGATGTTGGTCAGAATCAGGTCCGTACCACACCCTTGAGCATTTGAAGCTCCATCCACGTGTAGAATCCACGTGGATTTTTTGAGTGTCCTCTGGAGAGTTATCTTTCACTTGGTCGTTATCGATTGGGGTGCACTCGATGATAAAGTTGACGAGAATCTGGGTCTTCATCGAAGATCTTGGGATGAAAGAAAGGTCAAACTCGATGAGTTCACCGTCCACTTCGCCATTCTTCCTAAGGTGTCCGATCTGTGAAGTAAAATCCTCAGGGGGAGGCCGGTCAGAGCTTTCACCGAATGGGCTTGAAAATATGTTTGTAATCGCCGAATAGTCATTATGATTGCGAATACAACCTTTTCAATCCAAAATATCTTATCTCGACGTCAAGCAACATCCAACTTACGTAGTAGATAGGCTTCTACACTTTATCTTCTTCTCAGACCAGTATCGAGCTAATGGCTTCAGAAGTCATCGCCACGTACATGAGTAATTCATTGTCGGTGCTGGATTTTATCAGAAGCAGAGGAGAGCTAAGGTACTGCTTCAACTCATCAAAAGATTTTTGATATTCCTCCATCCAGGTGAAGTCCTTCGTTTGCTTGAGGATTTTAAAAAAGAGAAGATACCATTCTGCGGACTTGGAGATGAACCGGCTTAAAGATGCAATACGTCCCGCCAATCTCTGAATGTCTTTTCAAAAATTTGGAGGCTTCATATCAAGAACTACTTTGATCTTCTCGAGATTGATCTCGATGCCTCTCTTTATCATCATAAAGTCGAGAAACTTTTCCGACATGATGTCGAATGTGCATTTAGTCGGATTTAGTTTCATCTGGTGCCTCCTAAGGACGTCGAAAGCTTCAGCCAGATCATTGATATGGAGGGCAGCTTTAGTGCTTTTTACGAGCATGTCATCAATGTAGACCTCCATATTGCATCCAATCTGATCTTTAAAGACTTTATTTACCAGCCTCTGATATATTGCTCTGATATTTTTTAGGCCAAAAGGCATGACTTTGTAGCAATATAGACCCTTGTCAGTGATAAATGTCATCTTCTTCTCATCCTCGGGCACCATCCAGATTTGATTGAAGCCAGAGAAGTTATCCATGAAGCTAAGCAGCTGATGTCCCGATGTTGCGTCGACTAATTAATCTAATCGAGGGAGTGAAAAGCTATTCTTGGGACAGACTTTATTCAAGTCGGTGTAGTCGATGCAGATCCACCATTTACCACTAGCTTTTTGACCATCACTATTTTCACGAGTCAATCTGGATAGGTTGCCTCATGGATGAAGTCAGCTGTCAATAACTTGTCAACCTCTTCTTCGTTGCTTTGGAGCGAAGCTTCTCTTCTTTTATCTTATCAATTTGTGGTCGGGATCGACATTTAGTTAGTAGACAATGACTTTTGGAGGGATGCCCGGCATATCAGATGAAGACGTTGGTGTTTCTTCTTAGAAAATCAGTCAGCTTCTCTCACATTTTCTCGCTTAATGAAGATCCGACTTGAATGATTTTAGTCGGGTCTCCACCGTATAGAAAACTGAGATAAGTTGCCCCGTGAATTCTCCTCATCTTTTGACTTCTCTCTGATCCAGCCCATCGTCAATGAAGAGAGCTTCCGCTGATCTTTTTCCATTGAGAGTGGTTAAATAGTATTGTCGGACCAACTGTTAGTCTCCTCGCATCTCATCGAGTCCGTCCCTTATCAAAAAGCGTACGAGCAAATGGTAAGTTGAGACGACTGCTCGAAGCATATTCAATCTGAATTATCTTAAGATGACGTTGCAAGTGGATGAGACTCGGGCTATGAAAAAGTTGAGACGAACGGTCGACTGCCAAGGTGAATGTCCGATCGTGACAAGGAGTTCGATCTCGCCCTTCATTTTGATTGAGTCACCTATAAACTCGACTAGAGGAATATTGACTGATTTGAGAAGTTTAGAAGAAAGTCGTCGCATTTGGAAGAAGCAGTCATAGAAAATCACATCGATAGAATTTTCATTATCAAGAAGATATTTTTTTATATCATAGTTGGCAATTGTCATTGATACAACTACAGCATCATTGTATGGAGTCTATACTCCTCTCAAATTCACTTCGATAAAGACGATGTCGTTGTCAGCCCACTAATACTTGGAAGTGCTTCTGCAGTCGTCTATCCCCCAGAGTCGCGGTCCCGTCTAGATCATATTGATCACGTCCACTATTGGTTGGACGTGAATCTCTTCCTCGGGTTTAGGACGAGGTGGATCAGAAGGTAGCTGTATAGGTTGCTCCCGCACATACTTCCTGAGATATTCTCATCTTATTAGATCCTCAATCTCATTCTTCAGCTGGCGGCACTCCTCCGTGTTATGTCCACGATCGCGATGGAAGCGATAGTAGCACTTTCGATCATGAGATTTCATCTTCATCAGTGGGGGTCAGTAAAGGAAGTTCTCCTCCTCTATCTCCATAAGAATCTACGATCGAAAAGTAGCCAGAGAGGTGTAGGAGTCATACCTGCTCACAAAGTTCTTGGACTTTTGGCTTAATCGGGAAGGTGGAGCCTCCTTCTCGGTACATATCCGATTAGGCTCCTCAGAGACTCCTTTCCTTGCCTTCTTCTTTTGGTCCTTTTCCATGAACTGGCATCGATCAGTCGTAGCTTTCTCGACGTGGATGTACTTCTACGTGTGCTCGAGAAGTTCGACATAGGATCGAGAAAGTGTCTTGTCCAGAGAGTAGGTGAACTTGGAGCTCTGGAGTCTCCACTTCATCGCCCCAATGGCCGTCGCCTCATCGAGGTCCTTGACCTTCTGGGTGGCGGTGTTGAAACGAGCCACAAACTCCTGTAAAGACCCATCGTTCTACTACCGGATGGAGAAGAGGCTGTCAGTGGTTCTAGGCACTCTCCGATTTATGCTGAAGTGTGCAATGAACAGTTGCTCGAACTGCTCAAAAGAGTTGATGCTTCCTGACTGTAGCCCCGAGTACCATGCTTGTATGATTTTTCGGAGGATAACTGGGAAGGTAATGCAGAGGAAGACGTCAGATGGCCCTTGTAGAAGCATGAGAGTTTTGTAGCTCTCAAGATGATCGAGTGGATCAGTGGAGCCGTCGTACGGCTCGATTTATGGTATTTTAAACCGATTAAAAATCGATTGGTCGAAGATCTGTCTTGAGAAAGGCAGACTCGTACTGATGCCAAATTCTTTGGTTGGGTCTCGATGGTTGGTCTGGAGCCGTTCTAGATGGTGATCTATCTCCTTTAATTCTTGATCGTACTTGTCCAGCTATTGTTGCGATATATCAGGATGTCATGAGTAATCTCGAGTAAAACCTTCCCTAGAAGAAAAGATCTTAACGGAGACCGCAGCCTCTTCCCCTTGTGCTGAGTTCGTCGAGGGGAATGTGGAGGTCGGTGGTCGTCGGAATCGGCATGCTAAACATGTCGAGATTCTGAACGCGGTGACCGTCGGACGGATGGAGAACTTGCTTGGCGGGAGTGCCGCATAGAGTGGCGGGTTAGAGATCACGATTGGTGACTGTGCCTGGAAGGCACATTATATAGTGCGACCATTTTCAGCCGCTATTGCTATTGTTGCTGTTGTTGGAGACTTTGGACAGCCTCCGTTAGATTTTTCATCTGCTGCACAAGGGCAGCAAACTTAGGATTTGCCATCGCTAATGATCATGAAGCACTCGACTCTCCATGGGTCGTTGAAAGTGCATCATGCCGCGATGAGCGTCGAATAAAATCTGCAGAAACATTCTGCACCTTTGTCTTGGCCATGGAGGTCCTTGAGAGAGAGAAGATTTTTCTCTGCTTGATTCCCCTCTTCCTGGCGTGTCAAATTGTTGTGGCCTTTCTCTGGTGGGTTGTCAGTAGTCGGCTTGGAGCCGACTAGGAGCCAGACCTGTTGGTAGACGGTGGAAGTGTCGGAAAATGATGTATTGTCATCGGAGAAGGTACACACAGTCAAGACCGAGACTGAGGGTGGTGAGATTGATCGAAGAAGGATGGTGCTAAGTTCCACTCGGTGTCGGAGTAAAGGGGTCTACAAAACAAGTCCCGTCGAAGATGGCTTCGACAAGAACCCTCCGATATTCGTCAGCAAGATGACTTGAGGGAAAGAGCGATATAGTCTCTGGATTGTAAATAGTATGCATACCTGAAGGGTCCCTGCTTATCATTATTTATAGAGAGAGAAAATAAATGGTGAGAGGATAGATGATCATATCTATCATATCCTATCGTACGGTGCGGTATGGTGCCACGTGAGCGTCTTTAAATGCTGATAGCGAGTGTGTCTTCATTCGGCTTGAATAAGATAGCGGACGCTACCATACGTTGGGTATAATAAATGATTCTATAGTCGTATTTAATGAATTCGTAACATCCCATCACAATGCGCAGTTAACCGGCTAGAGTATGGCGTCTGAGTGATATGACTTTGATGTGGCTTGTCAGAATTGCATGACGGCCATATTCGGTGCTCAGCTAGTCGGTAGAGATCCGCATTGTCAGAGTTGGCAAGATAAAGTTGGGGGAGAGGGGTGGTGCCCCACGGTCCAATGGTATAGTCAGTCGTACACCGAGTATGAAGTCGATTACAAACCAAGCATTATTTGGTGTAGTGGGTCGTAGATTGCATATAAAATCTAGTTGGCTTTGTGCCGACTGGAAGTATGCTGTCCTTAGTCAGCCGGGTGTCTACGATGGTGGCCAGTGTCGACTCTGTCATACAGGACTCGTCAATTCGAGCCGGGTTGAGTGACAGTAGCTTAATGGATGTAGCTCCTCTGGTCAGCTCAAAGACAAGAAGGTTTGGTAGTCGGCTAAGCGACAGAGATCTACTCCAATACTTCCAAACATATCCCTACCACCAGTAAGTGCTCATGAAATTTCTTGGAGCTTATCTTCACTTGACACCGGATCACGTTTGCACGCATGCTATCGGTTGGGTTGTTGCAACAGCGGCTCATTTGCACGCATGCTCTCTCTGGTTCCATCTGATTCCCTCCCTTTTGCCCCATTGGATTCTTGTTCCCTTGTCGTTATGGCTGTAGTTGATGCTTCAATGGTGAGGGACTTGGCTTTGATTTTGGATGTGCCATTCATATATGGATTTGGATCTCTTATTGCTGTTTACTTCTGGGAGGTTTCCTGTCGCTAGCTGGCTCTGATTGGACACTAATGTTTTTGGCTAGAAGCTTATCTCTCTTCTCCATTGTTTTTGGTCTTGTACTTTGTTGGTTCTTCTTCTTCTCCTTGCTGAATACTGTGTTGTGGTTTTGCTTTTTCTCTTCCTTGTCGCCCTCTGTATATACTCTGTCTCTGTCGTTTTTCTGTTTTGCTGTTTCTTCTGTCCCTGTAAATATCTGTGGGGGGCTTCTCCTACTCTTCCGTATACTTTCTTTTTTGTAATCTTTTTCCTTAATAAATTTGGTGGATTCTTCTCCTCCCTTTTCATCAAAACAAAAAGAACAAAAGGTGGCTGCTTTGCAGCTTCCGTTCCCATCAAAAAAACTTGACACCGGATCACATTCCCCCCCTTCGCTCTACGGGCCAACTCTGCATTTTGCTCAAAATCCAAATACCCACCCAACGATTGCTCATGACCATTCTAAAGTTACTAGTCCCAAACATGATTCTTTTGCTCAGATAAAGTTAGCTTCGAGAAATTGGATGATCATAATAGAGATATCCAACTCCTTGGAACAAGCCACTTAATATTTTAGAGGGGCTTTAGAACAACACCCGTCTTACCAAGTGAAAGAAATTAGTGGATCTAAAGGTGACCGGACTTGGCAACAAATATATATGATAAAGCTTTATGCGTAAAATTGTGACATAGCAAGGAAAGGACATTTCAATTTATGATCAATATTAAATTCTTTGATCACATAATAAACTACTTCTTTCCTTACCTTGAATTGTTAATTCGCGGGCCTGACGACCTTGGTGCTGGTGACCGGAAGGCCTGACCTCCAACTCTGCCACCGGACTTCGCGGCCATGGCATCATGGACGGAACCAACTGTCAGCACACCAGCCGCCAACGTTACAATCGCCAATTTAGCCAACTTTATCTCACTTCTGCTGCTTAATCCATAATACAAGTCCTATATCATCAGACACCAATTTAACTAGCCCCAAAAAAAAAAAAAAAAAAAGGTAATGGAGTGGAATATGTGGAGGAGGGAGCTTTCAAAGCCGTACCCAGACGGGTCTGGTTCTTTTCCATGGAAAACCGGCACGAGAGCAGTTGGGTGGGAGCGACCTTCTTGTGGGCTTAGGAATTGGAGAGATGGGGTTGCCTGTGAGGAAACTGTGTTGAGGGGAGGCTGAAGCCATGGTCTTCTTGCTTGGGAGGTAAAAGCTTCTCCTTCGCTTGTACTCTGTTTGTGAGTCTCAAGTTGCGTCAGATTTGTTGAACTGCGGTATTGTTTATGGAGAGGTGGGAGCAGGAGGCTGAGGCTTATCATTTTATGGATTGGGAGCTTGCCACGTGGCTGGAGGATAATGCTGTGGTGGAAGTTTCAAGAGGGGGACATGTATTCCCTTTCCCTGGACTATGTGTCTGACGGCTTGTCCCTGGAGTGGAATAGCATAATCTCATATGCAATTAATTTTCTGGTTTTCTAGATGGCTCCGGTTTTTATCAATAAGGTGAAACTAACTATAACATCTATCTAATATATCATGTCATATTCAAGTGTTATTCATTTTACTTGGGATGGAACAAGTTAAATTTGTGGCACTCGAGTCTTTTTGAATCAGAATATTCTTTTTGGTAAAAGATTTTTTTGGTAGATTATTTTTTGGGTAAATGATTGAAGTAGAATATTTTGAGGTGCTATTGCCGATGTAATCTACTTTGCTCGTTAAATTTGTGTCTAGCCATTCATTTTCAGAGCTTTTAACAAGATTCCTATTTATTGAAAAGGACGTGTATACAAGTAAATTATTTAGGTTGAAATTGCTTACATGCATTTGAAGTACGATTTTTATTGCGGTAGGGCAAATGGATTGCTTGATGCAATAGTCGATTATATAGTTTATGGTTAGCGTAAATAATTTTTGTTTGGTCCAGTTCGTCTACCACTTAAAGATTGTTACGTGTATGAACAGTCCTAAAGAATTGCCAGCATAATTATCTATTTATAGATAAAAAGAGATTCTAATTACTTCATTGGATTTCATTGGCCAAATGTTCAAGTAAATATTCTTAGATAAAGTATTGTATAAGCTATTGCAAAATATGAGAATCTCTACAAGCTTGTATTTAGTCTCAAATTAATAATTTATAGAAGAGATTTTAGATATTTATATAAGACTTACGAATCTAAATAATATCTTCCGACTAATTTTTTGGATAAGATCTTGTACTATTACGAATGATATCAAAATGGATAGGATTCATGATATATATCGATAAGATAACACTATTATTTCCATACTTTCTTAGACCGTTAGTTATAATTTTATACAACACCCTCTCTTTAATTTACTTCACAAAACACCAATCCACTTGAGCTTAGAATTGCCATCGTGTGGCTGAAGGATCCTGACTCTTCAAAATAACCATTGACAAGAAATTAGAAAGTATCCAAACTAGAATCCACCACCCATCCTTGTCACAACCCTACTCCATTACTTGCCATCATGCAATAATGACCTATTACAGGGAAGTGGAGACCTTTAGTTTATGAGTGGACCCTAACCCTGAGAGGATTCAACCTGAAAACCTAGCACCTACAAATCACAAACATTGTCATACACATAGTGCTTACTTTATGCATATAAATACAAATAGCTTTTGTAAAAATAATGCTAATTTTATCCACGCAAATATAGCCAGTTCGCTTTCCTACGTTCTTTTATCACATTTCCTAACCATTAGCTATTGTCCAAAAGCCACGAATGGATAAGTAGATCCATCGATTACCTGTGGTGAAAAGTTAGACCTCTCTGATTCACCAATGAAGTCAAGAGGATCCAAACTCAAAATTCATAACCAAACCCAGCATGCATTCTCACATGTATAGCGCTTGCATAATATAATGTTAATCTTGTACACATACATATGGAAAGTCCAAAGATAAACGCATCCAAAAATTGTATCTTGTATGGTTTGCAGTTCTCTATCCATGCATACCTTGTGATGTAAAATTGGATCTCTCTGGATGGCACGTGAACCAGAGAGGATCAAGACAAAACCAGTCGCTTATGCCTCGCATTCTCGCGAATACGATGCCTACTTCAAGCGTATAAATGCCGACAGCTTGTGCACGGCACAGTGCTAAACGCATGTGCGCGAATGCGGACAACTTGCTGAAAGGCCCACAATGAACCCCCGCTACCACTGAAATCTGTGCCGTTTCCTCTGATCTAAACCGTCTACCACTCAAATCTGTGCCATCTATTCTGATCTACACCGTCCAAACCTCAGGTTATCATCTACAAGTCGCAGACGGATAACTAGATCCTTCTGCGACGTTCCTCCCTTCCAGATCAAAATGAGAAAACAACGCGAAAAAAAAAATCCGAGCACGTCTCACCAAATGGAGGGTCCAGATTCTCCCGTGCCCAACCTCTTTTACTTTCCTGTGGATCCCGCCGTGAACAAATTCCCTAGGGTAAAACCGTAAAAGTGCTTTTGATTCCCTTGAAGAAGACGGAAACTTGCACTATTATATGTTGAAACCCTACGACAGACCCAAAAAGGAACCGGGCAGACACACCGCACCAAACAAAAGCGGGACCCGCATTACACCTAGACGGGACCGCCACATCGACTAGTCTTGTTTAGGTCTCCATGCAGGTGTCAGTTCGATTCCAATTCCTGGAGCCATGATAAAACGAGCAAATGGAGGGCAAACCCATCTCTGGATGTCTGCATATAAGTCTATATGCGGCAAGAGGACATTACCGTTTCCTTCCTCTGTGAGTAGAACGGACGGTGGATGTTGTCTTGCGCATAAATTTTTTAACAGGCACATGCTGACGTCGGTTCTGTCCCTTCGTAACGGCCGCTGGGGGTGGAACAAAGGTCACTATGTGCCCCTCCTTTCCTGTGGTCCGGTCCTATATTTATACTCAGAGCGCTCTCAATTTCTTTCGGTTCCATTTTCGTTCTTTCTCCCATCTCCGCCATTCTTTCTCAGCGGTTCTTTGTTGGCCCCGGGTGGAGAGATAGGGAGGGAGCGAGGGGAGGAGAGAGTGGGTTAGGGTTTCAGGTTATGGGATTGGAGCGATGTCGGGCGAGAAGCCGCCGGTGGAGCACTGCAAGGGCGTCAATGGCCTCGACAAGGTCGTGCTGAGAGAGGTCAAGGGGAGTTCGGCTGAGGTTCGTTTCGTCTCCTTGAATCCCTCTCGCGATCTGTTATTTTTTTTTCCTTTCCAGTTCATTCATGAAGTCTTGATCGAAACTTATCTGGAACGAGAGATCATCTCTTGCATAGGAATTTCGACTCGTTTATTGTGGTTTCTTTACGGTAGAGTTGGATCTGATTCATTAATTCTGGATCTGATGCAGTTTCGTGAATTTTTGCGAGTTTCTCATGATTCTTGTGGTATTCTTGGTTTGATTTTGGTTCAGCAGCTCTGGATAACATGATTCCAAGAAATTGTAGATAATTTGCCTACCTTCTGTCTTCAAGTAATTCTTGATTTATTTTCACTTCACTAGCTGCTTGAAAAGTAGAATGGCATGTGTCTAATTTGTGAAATTCTTTTGGCTCTAGCCTGTATTGTGGATTTGATGCCCATTGGATCATTTGGTTAGGACATTTTCTTCATGCATGTCGAGTAGTTGAACAAAATAAACTGCAGGGGAGTCTGTTGCGTGTACATGGTTCGGTCTTGAGTTCTTGATTCTCTGTAAAACAGCTCCCGAGGTCAGAATTTCTTGATCTATAGATTAGAAGTTTATCAATCACACTCCTGATTCATTTCTCATCTCTTGGTCCATGGAAAAGAACTTCAGGAAGAAAATGAATCTTCTGGTAAATTTGAAGGATGAGATCTTGAGTACCTCAATCCTTTTGAGGAATGGTTATATAATAGTTCTCATGGCTTAGATCCCCCAACACCACAAGAAAAGGTGCATAGGGGGAAGATGGTCACTTAGCTGATATGCAATGATGAATCAATTTTTGGGTACTTTTTTTTTTCTATCTGGAACATCTTACATATGCTTTCGGATCACAATTTTTAAATAATTTTCTGTTTTAATTTCCTGTTCAAACTTCATTGATGCATGGTACATAGTTTCATGTGATTATTTTCATGCATGCTTCCTTGAGTTTCTTGCCCAAGATAAAGTTGGACATTGGAGACTAGAACATCAAGGATAACACTCGTAACAATTTCTTAGATTCAGGCATAAGTAACTGACAAAAAGCAAATTTCATATGATTATTTTCATGCATGCTTCCTTGAGTTTCTTGCCCAAGGTAAAAGTTGGAGATTAGAACATCAATGATAATGCTCGTAACAATTCTTTAGATTTAGGCATAAGTAACTGACAAAAAGCAAAATAAATGTCATGAAATGTTGGCGAGATGAGAAAATTGTGAAAATATGCTTGAAGAATTTGGAGCAGTGGTATAAATGTGGACTAGTGGAGGTGACGGCAAAGGAGGAGGCGGAGTGGAGGAGAGGACAAGGGGAGAGAGAGGAAATCCCCTTTTTTAAGTTAAGATACATTTTGAGTGGTTGCAACTAATCCTGTGGTCATTTTGATTGAGTGTCTCCTCCCACAGGATAGCTTTGAGTTGCAGTCCAATGAGCAGCTTGAGAAACTGTGCAATTTGAATTGCAGCATTGAAACAAGCGGGCTGGCCTTCACCTACACTTGAGCTGCATGTGGCTCTAGTTACATGACTCCAAACAGCCTCTTTACTTAGATCTATGTACATGATAGTTATCCTCTCCTCTTTGTAGGATCTGGGAGCATATGATTTATTAATATATAGGAAGCTCTCCTAGAAAAGAGAATATAAAACACAAAAAGTTCATATTGTAGTTTTTAAAACGCTCATATCTTGTTACATCTAGATAAGGTAAGAGAACAATTCTTTTCCATCGTCATCTTAAATCTTACAAATTTTAAATCCTCCCCTCTCCTCTCGAAAAGTTTTGCCAAAAGTAGGTCTGCTATTTTGATGTACACGAGCCGTTCCTTTCTTCTTCTTCTTTTTTTTTGATTTTTTTTTCGGGGGGGGGGAGGGGTGTTGGCTGATGGAAGGCTAAATGGACAAAGATGGCCTGAGCAAATCCTTTTCGCAATCTGTTGCAGTTGAGTACATTATCAATGGATGTGGTTACAAAGATTTTCTGGTGATTGTGCCCTTTTTTTATTTGTTTTGTCTGCAGGTGTACCTGTATGGCGGTCAAGTGACATCTTGGAAAAATGACCATGGGGAGGAGTTGCTTTTTGTCAGCAGTAAGGTATCAAAATCATTTACAGTACTTAATTGGTCTTAAGGTGCAAGGTTTTCTGACTAGATACCATCAGTTCAAATCATATAATCCTATTTAAAACTGATTTGATTGATATAATTATTAATAAACTTTGATTGGAGAAATCGAATGACCCTAACATCATGGGTAATGTTACGATTATTTGAGTTGTCACAAGCTATTCAAAGGGTATTGGCCTTTCAATGGTTCTTTGTATCATCTGAACTTCTTTGTTCTTGTTAATTTTCTCATTAGTTTTTTTTTTGGGGGGCAATCTTAAGTGCACTTGCACAAAGTTTTCTCCCATTCCTTTCTTAACTTGAAACTGCATTAATTGAAGCAAGGAGCACAAGATTATGCATGATGGGCATTGCTCATGGTAAAGAATTTGTGGAAGCTTGTGTGACAAAGCAAATGACAAAAAATGGTGAAAAGAAGAAGAAGAGGAGGATATCTGCAATGAGTTTGAGAAAAAGCACACACACAGAGAGAGAGAGAGAGAGAGAGAGGCAATACAAGAAGAGGAGTCAAATGACTAACAGAAAACTGAAAGTGTCAAATTTCGATGACAGCTTGAGCATGGCCAAGGAACTTGGCATCGACTTCCAAGCTAAGTGGTGAGCTGTCGATTTCTGAGGCAGTGCACATAAATTTTTCTTCTTTCTAACTTGTGGACACTGTTGAATAAACCTAATTGATCACCATTTGGTTGATGAGAAACTAGACTATTGTGCCACTTGGTACAGTTTTATGGGTCAGGTTTAGCATATCAACGAGTTAAATTAAATTGCATGGTGCTTAGAGGTCACACTTTTAAAAATTATACTAGTACAGTTCGTATAATATTCTATGAGCTAGTTGATATGCTGTATGCTGTATGTTGATTAAATTTTGTGACTTTTGCAGCTCTAAATGTTAGTCTTTCTATCTCTCTTTTTAAAGCAAATTTTAACTCATATAGCTTCCTTTTCTTTTTGTCCTTCATATGTTGTTCTCTCTTATCAATAAGCTTTTGTGTATTCAAAGGGACCTGTATAGAACATTTTTTTCTTGTCATGTTGCTACTTGCTTCAGTATCCCTACTATATATTAGAAATGAGCATCAACGTTAATGTTGTTGTCACATAAGTGGCCTTTCTTCTTTTTGTGATGGTTGACATCAAGGGATGGTGGGTGGCTTTTCTCCAGTCATTTAATATGTTCATTAATAATGTTTGTTTTCTTTTACTTATAACCTTTTATTAATCATGTTTGTTTTTCTTTGTTCTTTATAGGCAATTTTCAAGCCTCCAAAACCTATACGTGGGGGCATCCCAATATGCTTTCCTCAAGTATGATGTTTACTGATTGTAAGCATTCTTCTGTTATGCTTTGCTGGATTTTATTCATTTCCATCACCTAATTTTCCTGCAAATGCAGTTTTCAAACAATGGACCTCTTGAACAGCATGGGTTTGCAAGGAACAGGTTCTGGAGTATTGACACTGACCCACCCCTTTCCCAATAAATAGCTCTAATAAAGCTTTTGTTGATTTAATTCTCAAAACATCTGAAGAAGATTTAAAGATCTGGCCCCACAGGTAATCCAGTAAACATCCAGTCTTGTGTTATTCGTGATATTGCATTGGTGTTGTCAATTGTTTTGCTCCTGTTGTTATCATGTTGATTGCTTTTCAGATTACATGTTTTAGCATGCATTTGAGGTTTGATGAATCAATGGCCATTGCAGTTATGAATTTCGTCTACGGGTTACTCTGGGACCTGGAGGAGATCTCATGCTGACATCTCGCATAAGAAATACTAATAATGATGGAAAGCCATTCTCCTTCACATTTGCATACCACACTTATTTTCTGTTTCTGATATCAGGTTTGTCTTTCAACTTTGTGAGCTTATGTGTACTTTTGTGAGCTTACGTGTACCTGAGGATTATGTGTTATGTTACCAATAAGTTAGCTTGTGATCTGTGCATTCACAAACTTGAGTCTTTTATATTAATTAATGCATGATATTGAGTTTTATTGTCATAGTGTATAATTTGCATTAAGATAACCAAGCAAAAAATACTAATAATAGTGTAACAGCAATGCCATTTGGGTGGTATTGTTGGTTCTTTGGTTATCTTATATACATGAGGAATGCAACTTTCAATATATTTCAGTTATTTGCTGTAATGTTGAAACCTGGACAAGCAGTCTTCTTTGGTTTCAGATTGGTTGAGGATGGACATAGATTTGTCTCACTGCCTGCATGTGCTCTGCTTGACCATTGTTATTTTACTGTAGGAGGCATCATGTACTTTAATCCATGTTAAGGTGTTCAATATTATTTGTATATCATGTCTGATGCAAAACTTTCTTATTCTTCGAATTATCTTCATCCATAGTAATTTTTTCCTTCATATTTTTTCTCTTAACTTTTCCTGCAAGTCAGAGGTTTGCTATGCATGTGGATGCTGTCAACTTTCCACAATGATGCTTTTTTTGGCAGTGTCCTGTTACTTTTCCCATAAGTGAGTTAGACCTATAAAATGAATTTCATCAATTCCAACATTATTTGGAGGCATGCAATGATTTACACATTACCTTCAAACTCATGGTACTGGTTAAGGGTGATGTGTTAAGAGTGAAAAAAAGAATGAATGTAAATATAAGCTGGTGGAATCTTACAAGTAAATGTCTGGCATAATTTTTTTTTTTAGTAGCTAGAAGTGCTTGAAGGTAAGGTAATGTATGCTAGTATAATAGAAGGTTGTCTTAGCATAAGTTAATTAGGTAATTAATGCAAAATTTTTTGATTCAAGAAATCATAAAGGTCTAGGGAAGCTATTAATGTCTCATAAGAGGCAAAGGCTGGTAGGAAAAAGAAATGTAGTGATCTTTGTTTCCCCTTCCAGACACATTGGTGTGGGACAATCTAGGAGAAGGGAATGTATGAGGGTAGAGGATAGGGCCAAAACCTCCTATAGGTTGCTGAAGTTTCGAATCTGAGTTTTGATCAAAACTGAACTGTGGAAGTTGGAATTTCAATGCAAAATTGATGGTGGACATGGTGATTAATCTGAGAATATGAAACTAGGGTATGGTTAGGGAATAAGAGGGTCTGCAATTGCTGAAGAGTAGATTTAAAGCCTTGCTCTCCATCCAGAAATCTATCCACAATCTTTTGCATAAAGCCTATAGCAAACTGGAATTGTGCAAAAAATGGTTTGTCGAGGTCTGATAGGTTCAGATCAAGGAACAATTGACTAGATCTAACCAGATTTTATTGGGTGCTGTTGGCTGCAGAGGAAAATATAGCAAAAAGGGTGGAAGCAAGTTTCACTGTGCTACCTTGAACTGCTCGGTTCAGGGTGTGTCATTACTGTATCGGGGGCAGACTAGCATAGTTTCACCCTCTGATCAAGATATCGGTGAGGGTGGGGACGAGGGAGAATGGGAGAGAGGAAGAGAGAAGTGGTGGTTGGAAGGGATGGAGGGAGAGGGAGGCAGATGGCCAAGCATTGGGGAGTGGGGTGTGGAGGGGCCCCTTTTCTTTGGGACCTTTTTTTTTATTTTGAAGAAATTAAGTGAAGTCGGCAATCCCCTTGCTGACTCCATTTAGTTTTTTCGAAATAAAAAAAAGCAAGGGGATTACCTACTTCACTTAATTTTTTCAACATAAACAAGAGGCTCCCTCCAGAATCCTTGTATTGCGAAGCCCTTCCTCCGCTCCTCCCCGGTCCTTTGCTAGCATCCATCTGCCTTGCCTCCCTCTCCTTCTCTCTCTCCCTCCCTCCCTCACCCCCTTTCTCTCTCTTCTGTTCTCCCTCTCCTCTTTCTCTTTGTCATGTCGGTATGGGCCTAGCACGGATCAAGCATGGGGGGCGTATCAAACCATGCCTCTAGGCAATCGGCATGAGCCTTCATACTGGCACAATGATCCTTGGGTATAAGAAAATGCAAAGAATAAGAGTAAACAGACAAGAATGGAGAGGAAAAATGGGAAGATAGATAAAAACAGACTCACTCCGAACCTAGGAATTGCACCTAGGCTTGGAAGAACTTACACCTCTGTTGTGAATTGTGCCTCTAGAAGGGGAAAAAATTCCTTCATTAATCAATGCAAATATTCAAAAATCTCCTCATAATGCTGAATATAAACGTGAAATCCTGGATACCCATGGTGCATGATTCAAGAAATCGCAAAGGACTAGTGACATATGGTCTTTTCAAAGGTATTATTATCATACAAGAAGTGCAGAAGGTAGTAAGGCACTATATGCAGTTCCCTTTTTTCCCTCCAGTCTATGTTTTAGCTAAAGTACTGATGATATATGCTTCAAAGCAATGTTCGCTGTATCGGTACTGGACGGCGCACCGGTGCCAGACCGGTATGGTACCGGTACCGTACCGTACCGTACCGACACACGGTACTCCCGGACGTACCGGTTCGGTACCGGTAC
>KE504706.1:187795-215260 GCA_000441515.1 Elaeis oleifera
CGCGAACCGGACCGAACCGGGCGGTTCGGTGTGGTTCGGGGGGTTTCGAAAAAAGGTCCGAACCGGACCGGTAAGGCGCCGGTCCGGCTCGGTACGCCATGTACCGGGCGGTTCGGCTCGGTACGGCGAACCATGCTTCAAAGGATCTTTTAGCTGCAAGGACATCGATCAGGCGATAGTAAGGATGAAGAGAGATAAATTTAGGGCACATAACACACCAGTTGATGATTGAAGACTTATTAAACACGCTTGGTTTAATGGTGGAGGGAGTGGATTATAGGTACATGCAAAATGAATGGCTGAAGTTTATTACAAGGAATTAACATGAACAAAAGGGCATGCCAATCTGTCTATAGGGAACAACGGACAAACTTGGTTGCTTCAGTATTGGAGGGAGTGAATGCTTGGAAGGTATCAAATGGAAGGACAAAGTTTAGTTCTGATAAATGCATAGACACGAATGATATAGAATTTGCACCAATTACCCTGAAATCAAATGTGTGAGTCATGTTGTGAAGCTAGAGCAGATGATATGCAAGTAAAGAGTGACATAGATGCTCGATTATGTGATTGACTGTGATATTTATACAGCCATCGTTTGGTTGGTAGAGAGATTTCTGAGAAATCTGGTTTGCTTAGCACCAGGGTCTGTTTGGTCTTTTTGATCTTTTAAGGGTGGTTTCAGTGTCTTATGATAGATAATTGTTTCTCAAGAATTGTTTGTCTTACACAATTACTTTCTACTATGTTAGATGTGGTGGGTCAATGCAAACTCTTATGTCACTAGTTGTCCTGTACTCCTATGATTGTGTGTTCTAATTAAGTTCTGCTAGTTATGTAGGAATTGCTGATTCTGTAAATTTGAGGTCCATGGAATTATTTTATACTTCAAGAGGAATAATGGTGTCAATTCCTTGGGAGTTAGGATCTTCTGTTATGTTCACCTAGGTGGGGATCCAGCTTGTGTTGGAGTAGGTAGCCTTTGGTTTTACAAGTTGTGGGTTACACTTGAGCACAAATTAGTCTTTCTTCATTTCTCAGAAGTCCTACTGAGAAACCAAGAAACAGAAAGTTTGCCAGGGAAACAGCAATCCAATTGAAAATTTGAAGAAAGATGATCATACATTATGTCATTATATTTGCTGAAACTGGTAAAACAGATGATTCCTCTTCTTTCTATGTGATCTCTGATGATGCCACTGAACAAACTAGGTGGTGAGTCTTAGAGTGCCAAAGTGTTTTCTGGTGAAATTCTGCCTTTTCTTTAAAAAAGTACCTCTCTATTAGTCTTGACAGAGGTTTCCTCCAGTTTGTGCTATGTTAAATCCTTAGCTTCACAAACCAATCCCTTCTATTACATGTTTAGCATTTCCTCATAAATTCAAGTTTTAATATTGTGGCTTCCAACGTATGAAACCTTGACATTGCCAACTTTGAATTAGCATCTATTGCTTGGTCATAGTCATTTATCAACAATGAACCAATGAACCAAGGCATTTCGGAAACAAGATAAACCCCATGATAGGCTATCCTGGAGATAACTGCCAAATGAGCCGTAACAAGGGGCTGGACTGCTGATTCCCAACAGTTGGTCAAGCCCTGTGATAATCACGAATTAGCTGTTCCATTGTTACCTAGGAACTCGGCATCCCAGGTATTTGATCCCACCTCTTTTCTTGCTCTTGTTCCTTTCTTTTTGGTTTTGGGGGGGGGGTCGGTTGGGAGATGACCCAAAAACACCATTCTCTAACAAAAAGTAATCAAAAAGGGCAGTGGCATATTTTCTTTGGACGGACAAGTAACCATAGTGTTGTCAGCTGTCCTGTAGTAATGTAATTATTAGATTGGGGATTATAGCACTTTATCTGAACACAAATTAAGACTTATCCCACTTTGTTGTGGAATTGATGTACCTGCTGATTGAAAAAAGATTACACCAAATTTTCTATCCAGAACAAAACATTATTTCAAATTAGTAGCATTCCAAACTATGGCAACTTTATATGCTCTCATGAGATCTTGGAAATATATTGGTTACCCTTGCTATACTATAATTTGTATATCTGTGATACAATTTATCTATTTGCTTCTATTTTTCGAACATTATGATTTTGTCATAATCTTTGCATATTGTTCTAATCAAAGAAAATTAGATGTTGCCAAAGTCAAGAAAATGTTTGAACACACACACACACACACACATATATATATATGTATGTATGTATTTATTGTCCATTTTGATATGTCAGTATCACTGTACGTTTGTTCTGGTTAAAAAATGTTGCAAAAGTCAAGGAAATGGAAATATCATACCTGAATACTGGTGGCTAAAATTAGCAATGAAGAGGAAGATGGGTGTGCAAAGTTGACCTCTGGTTGTAAGCAAATCAATCAGAATTGAACATTCTCATGTTCTGTGCCCCTGAAAGAATATTTTGTTTCGTACATATGTATATGCACACATTAATGCATACAAACTTGTGTACCTTCTTAGGTTACTCATATTTCTGGTCTTTAATTTCAACTTAATGTTTCAGTGAAGTGCGAGTTGAAGGATTGGAGACTCTGGATTACCTTGATAACTTAGAGGAAAAGCAGCGCTTCACGGAACAAGGAGATGCAATAACATTTGAATCTGAAGTAAGTAGATAGTGCATGATTAAATGTGATTTTCACTTATTTGATACTCAAACTTTGCTTATATTAGGTGGACAAAATATATCTTAGCACACCAACCAAAATCGCAATTTTGGACCATGAGAAAAAAGGACTTTTGTTTTGCGGAAAGATGGACTTCCAGATGCAGGCAAGTTTGATTCCTATTCTTAGTTTTATCTCTAATATCTGTCAACTTTATCCTGGGATGAGACTGGAAAGAGAGCTGGCTAATTGGATTTGTAGTATCTGCACAATGTTGCAGTCTGATAGCATATTATACCTGCAGTGGTATGGAATCCATGGGACAAGAAGGCCAAGGCCATGGCAGATTTTGGGGATGATGAGTACAAGCATATGTTGTGTGTGGAGGCTGCAGCTATTGAGAAGCCCATCACTTTGAAGCCCGGTGAGGAATGGAAAGGGAGGCTGGAGCTGTCTGCCGTTCCCTCCAGTTACTGTAGCGGGCAACTGGATCCTCAAAGGGTTCTTCAAGGTTGAAGCATCTAGCTGTCTGGTATCCTGTACAGGTTGGAGTTCTTCCTTAAGCATGGCCTATTTTTGAATTTTAATTAGAATACCATGTTTCTAGACTGCACATAAGAATTCCAATCTCCAGGGCCCCATCAACAATCAACTTCAAGTGTTTTTTGCTTTGTTTGATGATTTGCTTTTGGTCTGTGTGCCAACTAGTCGTGAAGTCCAGACAGCAATCACTTGTTAGGTTTGCACTAACATATGAGATCGATGATATGGACAAATATTTTAGCAGTTGCACCCAAATTGAATCTGGAATTTTAAACAGATGTTTAAAATAGAGTTTCAGGTGGTGTGTTCCCACCATTTTTTTTCAAGAAGAAAATGAATTTTCTGACATTCAAGGTGATGCATTGGCTTCTTCTTTTGACAAGCAGCTGTTGTGCTAATGGTGTGCATCTTAGGAAACCTGAGTTGGCCATGAATGTGGGAGCAAGTAGCAGGACTTTCAAAAAGTTTAGGATAAGAATGACATGGATACAAACGCAAAACCAAAATATTTAGCTTGTATCTTTTGTTGCAAAGAAAGTTTGGCCATGAATGTGGGAGCAAGTAGCAGGACTTTCAAAAAGTTTAGGATAAGAATGACATGGATACAAACGCATAACCAAATATTTAGTTTGTATCTTTTGTTGCAAAGAAAGTTTATTTGTTTTAAGATTTTTTTTTTAAAATTTACATGGTATATGGGTTATAAAAAATGAAACAATTAGGAGAAAACATAATTAACTGAAATCTATAAAGCAGTGGGTAGCAATGAACACATATTCAATTTAAGAAGGGATTGAATCAGGAAACAGCACTCTGGCAGAAGATTCTGGTACTCAGGTGTCCTCTTTTTATCTGCTTCAGCTGAATCTGTATACTTCTGGCATCTTTATATGGTTGTGCATTTGAGTAGGCTCTTGGTTTCTGCAAGCTGCAGTTTCTAACCTGACACAATGCATTAGCGTATATGTTTCCAAACATTTTCATGCATCTAATACCTGAGGTTGGTTTGGAATATTTGACGTGAACTTCTAATTTTGTCACCTTGAGAGATGTATCAATGACAAACTAAGCGAAATTCAGTTGGTTTATACAACTTAACCCTTTGTTCTTTATATTATTTCCTAGATTATCCACAATTTTAATTGTGTTGTTGGTATCCTCTACATTACCTTCCCCTATTTTGCCAGTATTTTTGTAATGCTTGTTGATGATTCATTCATTACATTCAAAAGGTGCGTTTAGTATTCCTTGTGGAGGTGTATAAAATGCTGATGCTGATAAGTCATTGTCTGCATGAATATTTCAATATTTTGTCGATTTCAGCCTGACTCTATTTCGTTGTTGATATAATGCATCCTGGCAATTACTGGTTTGCAGGCACACTCTTGTTGCATTTAACTTATGGGTGCTTGGCGGCAAGCTACCAGGAGTTCTTTTCTTCCTTTTCTCATTCTCCTGTTCCATTTAAAGCTTTATGGTGGATTCAGAGGCAGACTTTTCTATGGAATAATAGTGCTTTATGTTGAGTTTTGATTCATATCTCATGCAGAAAAAAAAAATGTCAACCTGAACCAGTGTGTAGAAAGTGACAAAGTGCTACCTGTTTCTTGTTTTTGTATCATGTCATAAATTGATGGTTACCTGAGGCATGTATAGAGCCTTTTTAGATACATTTGTTATTGCCATTTTATGCCTTCTGCGGTAAACTCTGTTCAGGTTATGAAATTCATATTAGAAAAGCCCTTGTTTCTCAAGTATTTGATCCATTGAAGTTCTTATTGCAATATGTTGCTGTTGATCAACTAGGCCCGTGAAAGCCAAAATGGCCATGTTGTGGCTCAGAGCATGCTGTTTTTTGTTTGCCAAGAAATTTCTTTGATAATCAGCTCAAGTTTTTTTTATTTTGTTCTTAGCATCTGCTATTCCTGTTGTGATTGTAACGAGCTAGTGCATTTAAGCAGTTGGAATCTTCTTTAATTGCTTCTTCAAATAATGATCGTCCGTCTTGTTAGAAAAGGGTACACTGGTGCATGGTAAATTTCTTCATTTGAAAATTGAAGGTCAAAGGCACCAAATGTCCATCTCATAGAAGTTTTTTGGCTTATTGAATTTTGTAGTCTTATGTTGCTAACTCTGAAACCGAATATGCTATCGAGTATTGATATGGTCTGCTGTTAAACTTTTAATGTTGTAGCTTTGCTAGAGCTAATCATGGCTTTGGTAGAATTCTTATATCTATCTTAATGTTACATTTTTATTAGTGCTTGGTCTGCATTCTCATAGTCTTGAGTTCGGCTGATTTAAAGTACCATGAAAGTCTGGACAAAAAAAACAGGATTGTAGGTCAACGCCACTACAAATTTAACTTTCATTTCATATAAGATATCTAGTCCATTGAAGAAATGAAGAACAAATGTTAGATTGCTCCTGGTTAGCTTTAAGGTGTCACAATTTTTCTTTTGCCTTCACGTTTTTTTTCCTCAAATACTTCAGTACAAACAGTCACATACTATGCATGTTGGGCGCTCACGACCAAAGGCCGGCTCTTACGTTGGTGCCTCCAATGATACCGAAGCCACCCAACCCACGTTGACATTTGACCTCTGGAGCTCTTCGACTCCCCTCCCCCCCCCCGGCCCCCGGCCTCCCTGACATTTTGGTGGTGGGCTCCCAGCCAAACATCCCACTGTTTTGACCGTAGCCACAATTTGCCCTCCCTTTCCCGCACCTGAAGCACAGCATCATCCCACTCAGCCTCCAGCACTCAAATGGTGCCGCATAAAACCCCCAATCCCACGCGCCCAAACGGACCATAAGCAAAAACCCCAACGGCACAAAATATACCCGCAGCTTTGGTCCAGAGGCCCCAACGAAACAAAAATACCCGGAGAGGGAGGGGAAAAGGGAAAAACAAAGAACCGTGAGAGCGAGAAGCGAGTCGAAGAGAGAGAAGGGAGGGGGGACAAAAAGCGAGAGAGAGAGCGAGCAAGCACGCGAGTTTTCCGCTCTTCAGCGATCAATCCAGTTCAACGGGCCCGACCGAGCGAAGGAAGAGAGAGGAGAGAGAAAGCAAAGAGCGAAGGAAGAGAGAGGAGAAGCAGAAAGAGAGAGAGAGGATTGTAGCTGCGTCCACGGCTATGCGCTTCGAATCGAAGCGTGTCACACTACTCCGAGCGAGCTCGAAGAGGTCAGCTCAATCTCTTCTTTTCTTCATTCGTCCTTCTCGATAGATTGGGATTCTCCTTCTTCTTCTTTTCTTGGCCTCTCTTTCGCTTTGATTCTTTCAATCCGCTCGCCGACTGCGATTCCATCGAGATCCGCCTCGCTGAAGTGGCTTCTCCGATCGCAGAGCGCGGAGCAGATCGCCGTCCGCTTCTATCTCGCGATTCCGGAGCAAAATGAGAGCTTTTTGGAGCTCCAGGCGGCCGAATGGGGCTCGATTCTAGTCGCCTCGCATTGTTCTAGGGTTTTCGATCACCTCTTTGAGAATTCGGATTTCAAGTTGGCGTCTGTGGAGGGATTCGAGCTCGGAATCTCCATTCTTCGTGTCGGTTCCTGATCCTGTCTCGCTTAGGGTTTGGTCGGGAAAGATGATATTTTGGTCTGCATTGCTCTGGCGGAGAAGTTGGGAATTGGGTATAGCTCTCGCTGTCTCTAAGAAAAGGTGCAAACCCTAATGTTGGTCAAAACCCGGGAAGCAGGGAAGGGGCACGGTAGAGCTTCAATTCGATTGATCTGGTGAATAATTGCATGGCCACTGTTTATTGAGAGATGCCGCCGCCTGCACAGCCACCGCCACCACCAACTCAGCACTCTCGTACCAACCTCGGGGACCTGAAGTCCCAAATAGCGAAGAGGCTTGGGCCAGAACGAGCTCAGAGATACTTCGGCTACCTGAATGGTTTGTTATCTCAGAAGCTGAGCAAGCCTGAGTTCAATAAGCTGTGTCTTTTAACGCTTGGGCGCGAGAATCTCCCCTTGCACAACCAGCTCATTCGCTCGATCCTTATAAATGCCTGTCAGGCCAAGAGTCCGCCCCCTGTTGTCCATGACAAGGGTGCGTCAAAGCCTGTCGGAGCTGTGGCAAAGAAATCTCCTCAGATAGGCGATAGTTTCAATTCATCCCTGGCCCCGATTGCACCAGCATCTATTTGGTCCAATGGAGATATCTTCCCGCCATCCCCTCGCAAGTTCAGGTCTGTCATTCGGACCGGAAGATTAAAGACCGCCCGAGCCCCTTGGACCAAACGGGAGGTCAGAAGTTGCTGCTCTTCAGTCTTCAGTTCCCACTGATGTGGTTACCGTGAGGGAGAATGGTGACTTGAATTTATGTGATTTGAAGAGACCATTGCAACATCAACAAGGTGGGCCGCTGATCAGCCAGCCAAGAGAGCACGGACAGAGAAGCCGTCACCACTTGAAAGGGATTCTGTTCATAGCAAGGGTCTTGCTGAAGTGGTTGTTCTGGAAGATACGGAGGACTTGGAGCATATGGATGATCTGAACTCTGCTAGAGGTCCTCTTCAGGCTCCACTTGGAATTCCCTTCTGTCCTGCAAGTGTAGGTGGAGCTCGAAGGTCTCTGCTGCTGGCAGCTAGTGTGAGCAGCAGTGGCTTTAGTAGCAGCTATGATTGTGGTGAACTGTGCCATACTGAAGTATTGAAGAAACGAATGGAGAAAATAGCAGAAGCACAAGTTTTGGGAGAGGTGACGATGGACTCTGCCAATTTATTGAATAATGGACTGGATGCTTATTTGAAGCGGCTGATTAAGTCGTGTGCCGAGATAGTACGGGCAAGGAAGGGGCATGAACCAATAAAGCAGCTGGCTTATAAGCAGCAGCCTCATGGGAAGCCAATCAACGGTGTTTGGCTGGGAAATCACATGCAAGTACAACGTAGTGGTGGGCCTTTAGAGAGCACACATGAGCTGAAGAACCATTGTTCTGTATCTCTGCAGGATTTTAAGGTAGCAATGGAGCTAAATCCGCAGCAACTAGGGGAGGACTGGCCCTTGCTAATTGAGAAAATATGCCTCCATTCATTTGAAGAATAAGTGCATATCCAGATCAAGCTTTCTGGTTTGAAGCAAATTGCGGCTGGATGGGTTCTGATACCCATGTGCCGGCCTGTTTGGGCTGTTACAGAAAGAATCACTTTCCACAGCTTAAAAGGTGCAGCTTGGCTGATTTCTTTGGGGATCTGAGCAGAAGAATTCTGTAAGATCCCACTGTGGGGTCCATGCTCAAGCAAGAACACATTTTTAAGATCAATCTGCTCAAAGGAAGAAATTACCCCCTGTTTGATCCATTTGTTGTATGTTTAGAATCCATTTGGGGCATCTCTACCACACCCAGAGATATCGAGCTTTCATGTAATTTACAGCACGGAGTGACTCCGAAGACAGTTTTGCAGGAATACTGTTCTGTAACTTATACCATCTTGTTCTGTAAGTTTTGCGGGTTGCGGTGTATGTATAATCAATTGCGAAAATTGCTTGGTTGGTTCAATACCATTTCATGGATCGTTTCTGATTTTTTCAATTTGAATTTCTTTATCATTTAACAATTAGATACATGGAAATTTTTTGTCTGTTTTCTACTAAAAGATATGTTCTGTTTATATAGCGTTTCTTGAATAAATAATGAGCACTTAGTGATGGGAGTTTTTTTTTAATGTTTGTTTCACTACTGACTTTTAGTTCTTTATTGATGTTACTGTTTCACTAAGAACTTTGCCATGTCACTGAGGTAAGCAAGAGCCTAGAGGTTTCGGGTCTGATAAAGATGTTCTTTATTTCGTTACTCATCATGGAATACTGAATAGAAAAAGAAGTGCTTACTATCTAAATACTTTGTGGGTAGCAATGGCCTAATTTCTGATGACTACTAAAATGTGAATTTCCAAGAGCAGTCATTGGACGGATGAATTTTCGTTATTTTTTCTTCATTTTCATATGGAGGAACGATAATTCTGATTGTGAAGAGTTATAATCAAAATGTTCATGCATGTAAATTAAGATTATTTTAACTGTTATACCATCGGAGAAGAAAAGGAGAATTTTATTCAAATGCCTGTCTTTCTCCGATCTGCTCTGCTAATACATTATCCCTTTTTTCCCTGTATATTTGTATTGATAAATGGCCATGGTGGGTTTTTAACCAACTTTGTTTATCCTAAACTGTCTCTAATATGTGTCTGTTACTGCTTCATGTCCCTTCCCTGGTACCTGTCACTCACAATGGGCTGTGCCAAATCTTGCCTGAGCTATCCTACAGGGTTTAGGAACTAATTTTACTAGACAGAGCTAATCATGCATTTTTTATTAATAACCTTTGTTCTTACAATGATTGTACTTCATTATTGTTGGATTTTGAGATCTAAGTGGTAGAAACATAGAACTTCTGAACTATTTTGTGCATGCAGGGATGGGCTTGCTTTTTCTTTATACTTGTTTCCTATATAGCCTTTTTTGGCTACTTGTTTAGAGGCTGTAGCCAAAAATTGGCATGTATAAATATTTCTAGAGGTGTAGGAAGAGTGAAATGTGGACTTATGTCAAACTTAAAATGAGTATTAAATATGCACACATGTAATAAATTGGGGCTTGTCCCAATTCTCAAACCTCTCTAGCTAGTAAATAGAGCCTCTTGGTTTGAATCTTGGGTGGTGCATCCCCAAGTATCAGGACCTAGGTAATTATAACGCATATGAGCTTCCTTCCCTTTCTCTCAGAAAAATTATGCACACATGGAAGCATCTAAATATATCCTAGAATTTTAAATTGTAGGTGTGTGTGTGTGTGTGAGAGAGAGAGAGAGAGAGAGAGAGGTGTCTTGGTAGATCCTTACACATGTCCATACGGGTTTCCTACATGCTTGCACATACGGACAAATGGACAATAATATCATTAAGTCAATGAATCAAACTATTGAAATACCCCATTTTTGTCCCTAATTGCACAAGCAAAGCAAGAAGTTTGCTTTTACCCCATGATGTTCGTGATCTTACTACATTACAATATTGATGCTTTTTCTGAATGAATTTAAACTCTGTGTTCATGGTTCTTTCCCAATAGAATGATTTACTAGCAGTTAAAGAACACTTGAATGAATCTAATTGTTTATTGGAGTCTTATGAATAACTTCTTTCGGAAAAAGATTCTCTTAAATACTAAGCAATGATTTTGCAAGATCCATGTGAGGGTGGAAATGTACCGAGTTTGCTTCTATTTAAGCAGTTGGATTAAATACGGTACTTTAAATGTTCAAAATATTGTTAGTATCAGCTAGTTTGTGGCAATTATGTAAGAAAGACTTGCTGGTATCTATTGAAGATGTGGACAATATGTTCCTAAATAATGCTTTTATTGGTCAGTTATCCTCACGTGTAGAGTTATCTCATGTTTGAAGATGCTCATAAATATATTAGAATGTCTATGAAGGAAGAGACTGGGATCTGTAAGTTCACCTTTACACTAGTTTCTATTGTCAAGTGACTAAACAACTTATTCAGCTGAAAGAAAAATGAAAAAAAGGAATCTTAAGACATCTGCTTTCTGCCATATAGATGTTGATATCTACCTCCTCACAGAAAATGCAACTCTGGTTTGTCATTAGGAAGACTACAAGTTTGCAACCTTAGTTCATTCCTGGTAAGTAGGTAGATAATTGCATTGAATTTTATTTTTCTTATATTTGCTTCTTTTTCTTCTTTACTTGCTCTGATCCTTTGCTCTTCTTTTTTCCACGGCTTGATGGTTTATGCTGCATAATTGAGTTTTTTTTCTGATTAATGAAGAGAATCGCACTTCTGTAATTTCTATTCCTGTCTTTTGTTCGTAGTTCATTATATTTCAGATTGTTAGTTAGGCTCAGTTTGTTGATTACATCTTTTCCAAATGTTAAGTTTCTTCAGATTTCTTTTTCATATTAAAAATTTGTGGTTCCTATATTCTTATTTTGACCATGATTTTGCTGATGGCTTACAAATTTTTTAGCATCTTGCTATATTAGAAATAATAGAGGAGAATCCTTTTTTTATTTTTTTACCTGGAAGGCTTTTCCCCACTCAACCTGCTTTAGAAATATTTGTTGATAAACCCTTTAGGAATTTGACTGGCAATGCGTAAGTAGTTACCGTGAAGATTTTGAAAATGTTCTTATATGCCACACAAATAGGGAGCAGCAAATTTGTGGCAAGTCTTGTGAGGTGGCTCTATCCAAGAAAGAACATTTATATAAAAAACTAGTTGCCAGTAGCTTTTGTAAAGCTTTCATCTCTATTTATGACTTAGGAGGTAAAAAATAATGATGAATATGATATAGATTTTACATCACGAATCTGAAGCTCAGGGACCTCTATTATAAAGCTTACTCTCCCCACAGAAAATCCCATCTCTCTCTTTTTTTTTGAGGTTGTCCATGCATTTTGTTTGCAGATTTCTCATACTTCAGTTTGATACGACTTTTACAGAACTCTTTAGCTCTGAAACTTCAGTACCATGTGAAAAATCTCTTCTTTTGCACTTTGAAGTGATTTAAACTTAAAGCGTTGTTATTGAGTTCGCAGGTGGAAACCATTAATCAATTCAGGCTATAAGATGGAGGAAATAGCTGATTAAAGCATAGATACCAACGGGCAGAAGAGGCAAACTTGGAGCTCTAAAAAAATGAATGAAGCGGTCGCATATCTTTTCATCACCTCAACATGTATTCTACAGTACTTTGTATGTAATTTGATTATTTGTAAAAGAAAAATCATTTATTTGTTTTTACTGAGTTGCTTCCCTCGGTATGCTTGGAGTGCAAGAGGCAAAAGAAAGGCTGTTGAAAGATAAGGTGCATAATTGGCTATGCTGTTTCTTTTAAAAAAATTGTAGTGCTATTCTTGTTTGATATTAGTGAATTATATTTTGGATAGTTTAGGTTAATTAAGTCTAAATATGTAGGGAATGCCTCTCCTAATTAATTTTTGTGCATTGTTAAATTGGTAGAAGTCTGTCTAACCTCATGGTCATATACAATATTTCTAAGAAAAGTTACTTGGACTAACGATCAGCTCATGTTATCAATCCATCCATTCAAGTTTAGTTAATAAGCCCTTGTCCACAGTGTTGGAGCCTTGATTCATTGTACCAACCCATAATGCTCAATGCTGGGCGTATTGTATCTATCAATAAGATAGTGATGCAATACTAAGGTTCAATGTGGCATAAGGGCTAAACCGCCTGCGCTGGGAGGAACCAACCGGTTCTGCCTGGTATTATACTGACCCATATCACCTGGTTTTGGGTGGTATTATGGCTGATTGTAAAAGGGTCTCCTCACCTTGTGTAAGGGATGTACCCTACTGTAGCATATCATATGTACCATGCTATATGAGTAAGAAACTAGGACGATACGAGGTACCAGTATCATACCTAGTATCGGCAAAGAGAGGATGAAGCTTCTGTTCAAACCATCACCTTCCCATATGCCATCGTAATTACTGCTGCTGCTGTTTATTATTAATGCTATTGTTGTTGTTGTGGTTGTTGTTTCATCTTTGTTTATTTCTTGAACATGTCCTTCTGGGCAAATGCATTCGTATTTTGTGTAGCTGTGATATGCTTTTTGTGCTTATTAATCAGGCATTTGAATGCATTAGTTGTGAAGGCCACGATGAGGTAATTATTTTGGATAGTCTCTTTATTGAACCATCCATTCTTTCCCTGAAGGTGACATATAAGAAGACATTTCCTGTATCCGATTCTTTCTTTCATTAGTTCCTATATATTGAAGTAATGTTAGGCAACTGCTTCACATATATATTATGTTATAGGTGCTTTTCAATATTCACTGTGCATGGGACTAGGCTAGTTATATGTTGGAAGAACATGTTCTGTATCTACGTATCTATGGGGGGTGAATCTTTCTATGTTAAGCTGGTGACAAATGACTGTGTCATACCTAAACCTACGAGTAACTCTAGTCCTTCATCCTGCTGTCTAATTTCTGCATATATGACTGTTGACATCCACATCATAAATTAGTATTTCGTCTCATAGGATGTAGTGGAGATAATGCAGATTGCAGACTGATATCTTATTTGTTTGGATTTGTTTAATCTGTGACATCAGTAAAGGAATGCTGAAGAGGTCAGCCAAACTGATAGGCCTGGCATGGAGGGAGTGGTTGTTACCTAACAAGGTGGGAGTTATATGTACTTATGAAAGGGACATGAGGTTGTAATGTAGAAACTAGGGGATTTATGTGAATTTTCTTTAACTACAGATGTCTTTGGTTGTATGTTCTTGCCTTTCTTTCCTTCCGTCCATTTGATTCATTTGACCATGTTTGGGTGGTCCTTACACATTCTCCTATGTGAATAGTTCTGGTGAGAAAAAATGCTCATTGGATGGCAACTATAATACTCCAGCTAGATTAAATTTGTTTCCACTATAGTTTGCTGAAAAGTAAGATGCATGAAATCATATGCTTAAATCAGTGAAAGCTTCTAGTGTCCTTAAAAATAAATTCATTACAGATTAAACTCTGCCACCATGAACAACCTAGTCCCTGATATTGTTTGGTCGTCTACAATTGAATAAGATATACTGTTCCAAAGTTAAATTAGCTGAGACTAGCTTGGGTCTGGGAGTTTTACTAGAAAAGCTCCAAGATTCATCTTCTATTACCATTCTTAACCTGAAAGCTATTTTAGAAGCCACCTCTTGAGCAGTGAATGAGATTCACTATTGAAAAAATGATTTTGAGAATAGACTGGTTAGCAAAAGCTTGCAATTCTGTAAACATGGGAAAACATGGTGTTGTGCATTGTAAGTCATGCTCGTTGAAAAAACATCTTTTATCTTCTGTTCTCATGTTATTCCAATATATGTTAGTGTCTGCAGAATAGTTGGATGATGATCAGAGATATATTATTGATTCTGTTCCTTTAGACTACATTACGAGCTCTCAAAATTAATATACCTTTCATGAGTTCATTTCAAGGTCATATATTTCTCACCTAACTTCTTGATGATCTTGTGAAACGATGTTGTCCACCATCTGAACGTGTATAGTGCTCGCATCAAATTTCTAATGTAAACGTATAGTTGCCTGACAGGACAGATAATGCTGGCCTTGATTGATAAAGTCTGAAAAGTCATTGAGATAATGGGACAACTAATCTAGTTAGCAAAGATTAAGTCTGACATCCCGGCAAGGATTCAAACGAAGTTTGGTAGGTGGACTGTAGAGTAAGGAACTCTGAAGTTATCAGACCTAAGAAACTTCTACAAGAGTTAACAAGTTCTTTGGAAAAAAAAAGAAGGATCAAATCTTCAATAATATCAATCACTTATTTCAATTAAAACTTTATTTATTTATTATCTAAATTGTTGTTTCTGCATGTGTGTGAATAGCTGGACTGGAACCTAGGGTCAGGTTTCACTTCAGATAAAAGGTGCACACAGGATGGTGACCTGGGGTTGGTAGGTGGGGACTGGAGGGGGCACAATCTAGTATTCTAGTGTGTCTGGGACTATTCTATTAGAAGGCACAAACTGGTTGACTTGTCGCTTTCCAATGCACAATTACATGTTCAAACAGCTAGTTTCAAGAAGGCTTCTTAATGTTAGGAATATATCATTTCTTTCCTACATTTTGTCTTCTGATTAATCCCAGTTAAAGTCTGAGAAAATTTTTCCATCCTTCAAGATTGTGCAATGGGGAAATTAGGATGTTGTCCCTTCAATTTGGAAAGTAACTCTACAACCTGAGGTTAATACCTGGAGTAACAAGAACATCTTTTAGTGGAAAGGGCACACCATTTGATATATACTTTTATATATCAACCTTTTATTTTGTGGCATTTGAAGAGATTGTCCTAGCAATAGAAAAATCTTTCATCATGATGTCTAAAACTATCCAAGATTATTCAAAGCCTTCATGATGAACTGAAAGTTAAGCCATAAGGTATTGGGTCCACAGATCTTTATGTTTTGCTGTCCAGATCTGTGTTAGGACATATCTGGACACGAAATTCCAAATAGTTGGTTCAAAAAGATGGTTGTAAGGTTCTTAAGGCTCCTAGATATTTTGTAAAACATGGGTTAATATGAGGACAAGTCAATAAAATGGTACTGAAACAAAAGTCTACTTTATCATTTTCAGTCAAATCATATGAAATGTTTGTCAACAACAGGGGATACTAACAGAATTAAAACATTTTCCTGCGAACCACATCAAGTGGGTGCACAAATTTCATAAAATTCTAATTGAAAATGCTCATATTCGTGTTTCTCCTCAACCACTTCTGAAAATAGCTCATTGAGCAAACCCAACATGCCCCTATAAGTGAAACTGTGGATGATAAGTAACTCTTGGCTTTGCACGCTAATGACTGAAATCATAAAGAATCTGTTACTAACTTCCTAAGCCAGCTTTAAATCAAAGCCATAATTGAAATGCTTTAACTAAATTAGATACTAAACTATCACTATAGCTTATTTTCATGTTATCCCTTCATATTCTTTGTCATCTGATATGCTTTTGTTGCAAAGGTTCCCTTCTTTTTGAGAACTCATCGTCAATTTGAAATCTTCTGAAGGATAGTCTTGCCAGCTTATGATAAACCCCCATCTCATGTAGCTCGTTTTGGATGTTCAATTTGAATGGCATACCAGTGTGCACCAATGGCCTTCAAACCATCCAATCAAATGAAAGTCGAAAAATTAGCATCCGCTTAGATCTGCTTAGGGGCATGGGCCTCCAGGATATCCTTGGGTAAGGATTATAAGAGAAATTTGAGGAGACTTGGTTTACAAATCAATTATCGATGTCAAAGGTATTTCAAGTCAGATATCATGATCCCATGAAACTACATGTTGATCAAATATAAATTCTCATTCTTGTAACCTGTTTTCATGTTCAACTCATCAATTACATTTTAAGTAGTTGGATCTTTCTATTATGCATGTAAAAGAGCCAAGCTCGAGTGAGCTGGACTGTGCTCATGCTTGTCTTATATTACAATCCAATCAAGCTCAACTAGTCTGAAGCCAAACAGGAGTGAACGGTTGGTTCATTGAAGGGATATATAATGAAAGCCCGAGTTCCTTAAAGAATTAAACATTTATTTAGGGGATTTCTACCTACTATGGATTCAAGAAATTTAGATGTTCTTGGAAGTGCAGGCAAAATTTTGAAGGGTCAAGGTTTCAGTCAGATCTTACAACATATCTGCTGCAGATCCAACACCAACTACAGAAGATGATAAGGGTAACTAAAGGAACAAAGAAGAGAGGGTGAAAATAAATGGATCTTCCAGAACCATGTTAAATGCATCCTTCACTTTTCTTCATATAGACATGCAATGTACAAACTTGTGTGATTCCTTGATCTCCTTGTAAAACAACTTCATCCCGCTAGAAACTGACAAGTAAATAAATATAAGGGTGATTTATGCAAATTAAAGCTTTTGTTGCAGACCGCATTGAAGATTGAACCCATAAACTAAATTCCTAAAGTCAATTTCAATTCAAATCCAAGAATAAAAAAATAATTTTAAAGAATTTTGTATTATCCTTACATATTTCATACATCTTGGTCACTTCATCATTGTTGAATATCATCTAGTGTGTTCCTGCATCACTTTAGTCCTTTTTACATCAGTGGATCCTCAAAACAAAATTCCATCTAAAACTTGTTCCTTATATTCGAAGCTTTAGTATATAGAGATTTGTTGCAGACATATAGAACTGTACCATAAAGAGTGTCTAATGCACAGCAGCAGCTATGAATTTATATTCTGCGATTGACAAGAAGGATGAATGAGAGAACTTGGTGTTAAAATGGTGGTGGAATTAAACAGAATATGTTGCATCTTTTGAAGATTAGTTTTGGAGGAAACATAGAATGACAAAATTGCATCAGATTTTATGATGCAGTAAAATGGCATACTGCTCTAGATAAGTGTCTGATACATCAAAATATAACTGTGTTTGATTACATCAGGATAGTCATTAGTCCAGAGAAACTTTTCACGAAGCCTTCTGCAGAAATTGGCTGCCTTATTGGCACCCATATTGGCTTCTTGGAAGGTAGGTTGAAGCTTGACTGCATGGAAATCAGCCGTCCTGCAGTCATGGAGGATGACTGAAAGATGTCAGAGGCCTGTCATTCATTATATAAGAGCTGTCCAAGGGAATAAATTGAAGCTTGTAGCTTGACTGACTGGAAATCAACCGTTCTGAAGTCATGGAGGACTGAAAGATATCAGGGGCCTGTCATTCATTATATGAGCCGTCCCAGGGAAAGACTGTAGACACACTCCACAGTAAGATGATGGTGGTGGATTGTTAGTGTTCATGAAAACATGAACTAAGAACAGATCTTTTCTGCTCCTCATGGGAGGGTAACTGCATCAGCATAGAAACATTCATACACTAGTGCTCTGTTGTTGCATTTCATTTACGTGGCAAGTATCATGAAACATGCACTATACTTATCACATACTTTGAGAGTTCTGGATATCTGGCAGGTACCAAACTTTTGAGTGTTTACAGGTTCCAGTATATTATAGGGCATATTCCCATATTTCAACCTGTAATGTTAAGCGATGGTCCTAAGAGCTCCTGAAAAGGTAGTGGTGCTTAAAATAGGTTACTTCTATAACTTTTGATAATTTACTGGCTCCAGAATAGTATAGGGCATATTCTCATGTTCCAACCTGTAATGTTATGTGGTGGTCCTATGAGCTCCTGAAATGGGAGTTGGTGCTTAAAATAGGATACTTCTATTAAATGGATGAAACAGGTTGTATCAGTTGTGCCTCCTGCTTACTTTTTGCGACTCCATGACTACTTCAAGATGCCACGTGGAAGAACAATGTGCAATGGGAGTTGGAGATTATAACATACATTTTAAGATAATGTCGCAAAGAATGCTGTAAGCATATTTCTACTTCATTTTGCCTTCATATTCTAATTTTATATATACATTTTTTTGTCTCATGCCTCTGTTTGTTTCTAGATGTTCTGTGAAAATTTTAAGAGACTTTATCATGTCCATTTTGCCAAGTCCAGAGAAAAAAGCTCTCTGAACCCCTTGCAGGAAATTTTGAAACGTATGAGGTACCTGCTATTATGGTGATGGAACCCAGCTTCAGATTGTAATTGAAACTTGACAAATTCGGTACCATTTAGGAAAGGTTTTGAGTTTTGATGTTGAAAATTATCACTTCCCTGCAGATCAGCAAAATGCATCTGAAATCTCTATGAAAGTGGAGGAACATGCTGAAACAAGTGGTGTTTTTTCTTTGGTATCCAGGTGCGACGTGGTTCTCCATTCTCAGATGCTGCATTCTTGTAAACGTCGACCATAAGGAAAATCTTCCAGCCCAATGAACCCAGCAGTACAATTGAAATCCATCAAACACAATCGCCTCTTTGATAGCTTATACAATGACAACGAGCTTCCTGGATGAAATAAATGATGCTGCAATAGATTCGTAATTGGTGGCTTTGTTCCAGCACTATTTGGGGCCTCTGTACCTATCAAGAATGACTAGGCATTTATTAACATGGATTCAGCTCTGGTCCATTATTTCCCTCAATAATAATGAGGAGAGTAGGTATTTATATGTTTATGTTTATTTCAGTTTTTCTTGGCTGCAAATCAGACTGTTGAATGTGAAGTGATATTCCTGTTTTTATGTGGTTCATTGTTGACATTAACAGTCCATGTGGATTTGCTTCATCATTTATATTGGTGAACAATCCTTTGGGCTCGAATACACTTTATTAAATTGGTGAACTAGCCCTCAGATTCTGAATGTGTCCGCTGGATGTTCTTCTTCTAGTATAATTCCGTGGTGAGTGCTGAGTATGCATTGATTTTGAAGCTCTAGAAGAAAAAAGGTTCTCTTTTGGCCACTAGAAAGTAGTGAAGCTTTGAATGATGTTTCCAGTGATTAATGCTTTGTAAACACCTCAAGATATCCATACTTTCTATAACTTGGTTTCAAGCGGTCAAGTTTCTGTTTTTCTTCAGTCCTTATCTACTCTTCCAGACTTTTATGTATTTATCACACATCATGTTGGGTTGGGATGTATTTAATGTTAATTTGATATAGTTGTGGTTTCATAACAAAAAAAAGAAAGAAAAAGCTTTGTAACTTTATTCTCTCAAAACTATTGTCTATGTCAGCAGTTAATGCTGGCATTTTAAAGGTATATCCTTCTAAGCTTGCATTTTATCTACAAATATACTTTTGGTGTGCCTCTTGCGATCTCACGAGGAAAATGAAACCCTGCAGATTTAAATTGGACGCAATAGAAATCTGTTTGAAGGTTTTGGTACATGGTTTGGAAGTTACCTCGAAAGAAATCAGTTTCCCCACCAAGAACGCACCACAAATTGAAAATTCCAAGATTCGTTATCTAGGCGACCAAACAGGATCTAAATATGTAAAAGTTGGGATCAGTCTATTCCCATGTGCTACTACTTAGCTAACTACTAAGCAGCTTACGGTTTTTGCTAAAAAAATCATCAGAGATAGCCTGGTTCCTTTCTTTTGCTGACTTCACCTACTCCATGCACAGAACAATAGAATGGATTTTACATCGATAGCAATCTTTGGCGATATGAATGTTGATTCTGAATAATCTATCATATGCACTGTCCATGTCATTCCCTCTTCTAAGATCACAATTTGGAACGGCAACGGAAAGGGATGGGATCTTTCTTTGTAACTTTGTTAAGTTCTCGAAAGTCTATGCATTCTTTGTAACTTTGTTAAGTTCTCGAAAGTCTACGGAGATAAAACTCTTATTGTTTTTATTAAGAGCTATTGGGGACACCAAACAGCTCGTGCTAACTCTGAATATGATACCGGCGCATTCGTTGAATCTCCTTTTCCTTTTACATACAAACTCAGCATAATTCGGATTCATTTGTCTAGACCTTTGTTTCACAGGCTTGGCGCCTGACCTTCCGCATCTTCATTTCAGGTTCAGCTATTTGGGTCTTGATTTGACCTGCCAAACAAACCAGTTTATGTAGTGGGACGAACCAAGCTTTGCAAATTAGATCACTTTCGATCCTTGTGTTGGTGTTGTGGGGGATATACGTAGTAAACAAAATGAGAAGATTAATCATTAAATGCTAATAACAGAAGGCCTCCCCAGAGTTTCTTAGCCATGGCCCTACACAAAGGGCGACTCTGGTGAGAGAATCCAGTCATCAGATGGCATCCCTTGTCAATCCAAGAAAAAGCCGACTATTTTAGTCCAACCCATCCATGCATAACCCTGTTGTGGATGTCAGCCCTTTTGAGGAATATTCTTTTATCGGAGGAATATGGGTTCTCAGGATTCCTCGATAACCTCTTCCAAAGATTCTCTCCTCTTTCATGAGAGGAGAGGAGATGAGCGTTCGTATATGTCAGCTTTCATATATGATAACTTGAGCTTCTGGCTTAAAGCATGCAAATGTTTTAAATAAATAAATAAGGACTACCTACAAACCCATGAAACTGAAGATAACACCGTGATATCAATATTTCTGCTCAAGCGTTTTCATTAGGGAGAAAAAAAAAAAGTATGCAGACGTTTGGACAAGAACCTAGAGAAGGTCCTGCAATTCTAGTTTAACTTCTCTAAGCTGCCTTCAGACGGAGAAGATCTGATTCTTCAGTTTTGGACGTTCTTTAGGAGGTAATAGCCGATCCTTTGCAAATTGGGCACCAATTCTTCAGCCCAAGCCACTGATGGATGCAGGCCACATGATAGCGATGCTCGCATGTCAAATTGCCCACCTCCTCCCCACTGACATACTCTTCCTGAAAGGAACACAGCAGATCATCCAATTTAGAGAAGAGGTACTGCAACATTCTATCACTCAGCATCTACCTAAATGCTGATAAAGAAAGACAAAAAAAAAAAAAAAAAACCAAAACATACTGTTTTGCGAGCAATTTTTTGTTTAATCTGCTCAAGTTCTCTTGAGCTACGGCAATGCATCATGCAATATGATCAAGCACTACTATGAGCCGATTTAAAGCAAAAATATGTGTTACAATCAACCCACTATCAGCGTGCCTGTTATTAGCAGATCAGCACAACCTTGTTTAATTAAAGATCAACTAGAAGGCACGGAGTCTATAGTCGTGATATTGGGTAAGGATATATTGAAAGCTAGTATCACATGGGTCACACACAATGACAGAGCTCCAATCACTGCAAAGTTCCAAGATCAATCAGTAGTTGATGAAAGAAGCACCAAATGCCAGGGCCGATCTGGAATGCACCAATGCAGACATTGCATCAATTCACATATCGAATGAATAACCTTCATGACTTTGTGATGAACATCAGGCATATCAAATGGGCAAAGGTTAGTAATCCGTAAAATGTCCTGCCCGCTCTTTGTCAAATAAGAAGCTAAAGGAGCTTTACAACGCAACAAATCCATAACAATATTTCTATATCAAAATTAATTTCATAGCATGTCAGTGAACAGCATAAGTACCTGGCAGATGCTGCATTTGGTATCATCACCAGAGCCAGTGATTCCCGAAACTTCAGAAGCAGGAGTGTATAAGTTTCTCTCGAGGCATTCCGACAATTGGTCCTTTGAAAGCCCTGTGTTTACAGTTCCCATCTTCTCCTCCAGGGCTAACAGTTCCTGTTCGCCAAACATTATTGAGCTTCTCAGAACAATACAGGTAAAGGAAGATAAAAGTTCAGTAACATTCTAAACTTAAGGACAACCTTTACACAGACCATTAGTATCAAAATATTTATACGGATCAATAAACATGAATTTTTCCCCATGTAGAAAGCCACCATGAACTAAAATTATCACTTCAGTAAATGGGAAGAACTTTATCAATTATAGAATAATGACTATTCAGCAGTTATGCTATCCAAAACGTATGCATGTTTTTTGACTGTTAAATACACACTTCAGGCAGAATGGCAAAAGAAAGGACACGCCAAAATAGAAAAGAACTTATTGGTCATGCGTTAGAGAATGGATTGATTCACAGAAGATAATAGAAAAGAACTAATTTCACTAGTTACTACTCTTTGCAAAAGATTTTTTCGGATTTTTCCAGGAAAATGAACAAGAAAACACGTGTGCACGTGCACACATACCCAAAAAACCCATAGTTCTCTATTGGAATGACACATGGATACAAGATGCATGTCTGAACTCTAGATGCAATTGGCTGATCAAGAATGTACCTCATAGGACATATTGTCAATGTCCATTCTCATGTCCCTGTGCCGATCACTGAAGCTAACGCCTGCTGAGAATAAAGTTGTCTCTAGCACCGATGATTGCTGCAAGAGAATAAAATCTCATTTAGTTAATTTAGTTAACAAACAAAATAAAGATGTGGGAATTAGAACACAGATCAACAACCTCCGGTGTTAATTCCTCGCCTCGTTCAATCCTCTCTAAAGCCAACAATACCTGCAATGTTTATGTGTCATAAGTCGAGCTTCAAACTCAAATTCTCAGACTCCATTGTGCAGTCATTACACAATTACTGCATATATAGCAATTTTGAAAAACTAATTTAATCTTTACGAAACAGGAAAAGAAAACGATTTTATCCATGAATCCTTTCTGAAATAATTCTAGCAGAATTCTGGGGTGGAAAAAGAAATATTGATTCCATCAAATAACAATGCACAGCTAAAGTATATGACAAGGTATGGCTGTTCCAGAATTGGAAAGACCTCATCAATTCTGTCCATGTTGAAGCGTCTGTAGCTGCCTCTATCTCCCAAAGAGCCCTGGAGAATATTTGTGCTCCCATCTTCAGGACAAGAACCATTCTACTTCGAGCAGTCCTGCTACTTGAACCTCGATGTTCAGATGAATTAAGCGAGACATTTGGCAACTCTGTGGAAGTTGATCGTGATGAGGTTTCCAGATCAGCGTCTGAGATAGAAACTTGATTCTGCTGTGGTGGAGCGGTCACCGCAGGCTCATGTACTGGAAGGGTATTACCAACCCCTTGCTCAGACAGCCTTGTTCTCGCATCCCCAGTAGAAGTTACACGTGTTCTAACTGAAGCTGCATCATCCCTGCTGGTAGGTCGGCTCCTGATATTTAACAAAGTTTGTCGATGTATTCGATGTTCTGGAAGAGATGGACTTAAGCCAGAAATGCCTGTATGTGTAGAACCTGAAGATCTTCCAGTTGAGGGGCCACTTGTGCCCTCGTCTTTGGCAGCAGAATTCGCTCCACGAGAGAATTCTGATACTGATGGAAGAACATCTGATACTGATGTGCAAATTAGACTTTTAAGACCACACTTATGTGCCTCTATACCCAGACCTTGTGGAGCAGGGCTAGCAGCATTCCCAAAGTTTCTAGATGCATAAGTAGAATGCCGGTAAAAGGATCTTGAAGAAACAGTCTGATTGCCCGAACCAAAATTATGGTTAATTTGATCATGTGATTTTGAACTCGATGCGATGGTGCAGCGACCTGGCGAGTCTGATCTGTTTGTAGATACCCGTTCAAGAATTGGCAACTCGAGTTCCTCCGAATCCGGCAGTAACATCTGAATGCCAACTTTTGTGGGATTGGATTTTGAACATTCTGAATCTTCTAGCTCCCATGATTTGTCTATGAAATGCTGTGTATTGTTGCACTCTGAATCTCCAATATTCCCTTGGGTGTTACTGCTTTCTGCTATAACCTTCTCTCGTTGTAATGTTTGCTTCTGTCGTTCGTGGAAGGACTTTTGGTAGCTGCTATATGAAGATAATGATTTAGAAGAGCTTCCAGCAATGGTCTTATCGCTCGCAGAGCAAAAAGTAGCCTTTACATATTTGGCTTTTTCTAGGTCACCAATTTGGGTCCCTTTCATGGAATTAAGGCTGGTGCTGCATCCTAATCTGTCGCAATCTTGAATGCTTCTATCCTCATGGTTTTGATCTCTAAAACAATGCCGGACCCTTTACGAGAAAATCATGCCCTCCAGCAGCTTTCTCAACCACATATTCATCCATTTCAAATCAAAATTTGGAGATAAGCATCACAAATTTCAATACTCTAGCGCAGGATGGTTCCTCCGAGCTGCAAATGGTAATTCGAAGTTGTGAAGAAAGAGCAGAAATGGAAAATTCTAATTATGCAAGAAAAATAGTCACAATAAAGAAAGAAATACAAGTAGGAGTGCATAACGGTATTGCAAAAACATGGACTACTCTGGGTCCAATAGGGAAAAGGTGGAGAGTCACATGTTGCAACAAATAATCAGAAAGGAGGACGACCCTGGAACGAGCAAATGTCTCATAAGCATTGTAAAAACAGTGCTTGCAAATGAGGGAAAGAAGAGGGAAAAACTACAAAACCAACAGTTAAAAGAGAGAAGTGAACCAAGAAAAGAATCGATAATTAAATAAATATCTGAAAATAAACAAATAAACAAAGAAATCATATCTTCTATTTATGTTGCATACCTGAAGCATAACCAAAAAGAACACCAATCTTGCGAGCATAAGTCAATCTGATACACCGTATGGTGAAGTCAAATCTCCTTTTTGCCGATAAGTTTGTCACGCTCTCTCTTCTGTCCCCAAAGTCTTAAATAGACTGATATATCTAATATGATAGAGAGCTCCAGACAATTTATTACTTTTACAGCTAGGCAGGCGCAATTTGGTGATTAAAAAAATGAAGGTGATTGAGAAATAGGATAAAGGTAAGCAAATTCAGTTGGGTGTACAACCAAACTATAGTATTGGTTGGCAAACTACATGCGGCAGGATACATAGACTTCAAGCATGACAGACAAACAAACATTTTAGAAAATATTCACTGTACTTTCTTGAAATCTGAAGACTTTCGGATATCCAAGCTCATCCTCCAAAAACTTTATATAGCAAGACATGACATCATCACAGATAATGGCATGATGGATCCAACTGGTAGATGTATCAAACATATATGATTAAGAAGGAAGCATTTTGTGCCTTATTGTTACAATGTGGAATTTATTTGCAGAAGTTTCTACATTTCAAGTGGGCATCACTGTAGTTGTTAATACATTGACGCCTTGCTATCATTACATTTTTGTGTGTTAATGCCAATGGGAAAAAATACAGATCTTCTCTGGACTGCCGCAAATCATCAAGAAACACAGCATTGAGATATCCAGACAATGAAACAGTGTGAAATTTCTTATGTTGGTGAAACATGACTTCAAGGAAAAATATGTCAGGTCGAACCCCAATCTACATGTGTTCACTTGGCATAGTATTTGCACTCCTGTAAGCGAAAAATATATATTAATCTATAATAGAGCAGACACAACATAATATATAGAGATAACAATAACTGTCAAAGGTGAAAAACACAGAACCATAGATAAAAAGGAACAAATTTAAGTTTCTAAAGGAGCTCATATATCCGATCTTGTACCGTCGTGAGAAAACATAACTCTAATTCAGGAATATGTTGGGATGGTTTCTTTGATTCTTTCCAAGATGCCAACTTAGATGTCAGAATCTTTGATCAAGCAATGAAAAACTTATCCAAAAAGCCATACATCTCAAAGGATCAGCCAGAATGATACAACATTAACATATCCAGGAGGCCATGCATCTCAAAGAATCAAAACTCCCCTTCACCAGTTGTTCATGGATGATTGACAAACAGAACAGATTGCCCAAAAAAAAAAAAAAGTCTCTTTTCTTTTAAGAAATCAAACTCCAGCGAGGATCGCTAGTGACGAAGAAAAATCATCACCTCGCCGAGAAGAGGAAACACAACAAAATCCAATAAGGTGATAGACCAAACAAACATAAAATGGAACAGAAACCATCAAGGACGCGCATATATCCAACCACCCACAAAGGAAGGTTATTACATGACGTGACAGAAACCTGAGAAAAGAAATGCAACCCAAAGCTCTGATCTGTTCCAAAAGGTGGAAGTCCCATATTTAGCAGAGCTTTGAGCTATTCTCACTACATCCACAATCACACGTCATATATTCGATCAAAAAGGTTCGCGATTTGAGGCGAAGAAGAGACTCTAACCATCAAAATTCCACAAGACCTGAACCAAAGATCCGACCTTTCAAACGAAAGCTGGAATTTTTCCGATAGAAGAGATCAAAAACCGATCAAACAGTGTGAAAGAAGAAGAAAATACCGCCTTTTGTGTCATATCTTTCGGTGGCGGCGTTTTCGACACGCAAGAGGAGAGCCCAAAGCCGTCGCTCCGCAGAAAGAGAGACAGAGAGAGATAAGGCGAAGAGACGTGCTCAACAAATGCGATACGAGGATTAAATACTCCCCACACAACAAATTCCAGGGGAATGAAACGCGGAGCAGCCAAAACAGAACACCAGAGAGATCGAATCCCACCGTACGATCTGAGCCGAGATTAAGGGAGATAGGGGCGGGGATTACTGTGGTCGTTAGCCCACGCATTCGTGGACCGCACACGGGATCTTCTACCTTCCTTCAATCACGCTTTTATTTTATTTTTTGGGTATTGATTGAAAGATCCAATTTTGATGCTATTTTCACCGAGTAAACGTGATTTCATCACACGGGTTCAGCTCCAGAAACGACCCAGCTAAAAATCTTTGCGTCGCTTCTTTTGGAAAAGGCCAAAATTTCCTTCTCCGTTTCTTTCACGGTCCATGCGCCGGTGAGGGTATCGAATAAGAGAAAGTAGGGGGACAAAAACAAAAGATCGATAAGAATCTTTCGAATGGAGTGGAATCTGGTTCTTCTGCGTTAATTGCTGCTACCAGAACCACGATGTAATAGGAACAAAGTTGAGCCCTTTCACCGATTCGTTACGATCTCTCCTGCTTTAATGTGTGTGTGTTTGTATATATATATATATATATATATATATATGTATGTATGTATTGTCACCGAGCAGATTCTCTTCTGCCGATCTTTGTCCTTGAGCTTATCCATCATGTTCCTAAATTTCCAAGTAATTCCTCCAAGTATTTGGCTTGAGGAGGAGAAAGGAGAAAAAAAGTTAACATGTATCAGAATTAAACAGAGCCGAGAGAGTTTAATTGATTTTCTAGTTTTGATTAAGGAACTTGGAATTGTTTGAGTTTAATTGATTCTTTATGCTTGACGGGGAACCTGGAATTGCTTTAAAAGGGTTAAGAAACGTAGATAGTGCAAGGCTTGCAAAAAACCAACCTTCGCTGGAAATCACAAAGTTGCAGCAGAAAAGCAAGCTGAAAATTGTATTCCACCATGCAAAAAGAATAAAACAAGTGATAAAATAGGTAC
>KE504706.1:221470-234761 GCA_000441515.1 Elaeis oleifera
TAACAATTACATTGAAGATGGGGAATAGGTAAACACAAGCATAAACCTTTCAAGTGAAGTTACAAGAGCTTCAAAGGGTGCAAATATGAAAAGATACACGTGGAAAAAAAGGAAGACCGAAGAGATCAAAGTGAGGAGAAATACAAACTGAAGACATCAATTGTGTTTTAGACTAATCAGAGACAGCGTCAGAGTCTATCTTCAGGGATCAAGAGTGGGCAGCAATGGGTAGATTCTTTTATTTACTCTAGATTTTTTCAAATAAGCCAATATATTCATCCGATTTGTAAACGATAGACCAGTCTAGAAAAATTATGGGGCCTCGGATATTATGACAGAGAGGAATTTGTGTCTGTTAAGAAATAGTCGTAAGTTCCTTTCTTTCCAACATGACCAAGCCAAGCTCACCAAAAGCAAAAGGATGATCCGACCAGACTTCTTTGAGAAATTCCTTTCAATCTGGTCAGTACAAAAGTGGTCAAAAAATATTTGTAGATGATGGACACTCAATAATGAGCAAAGATGTTTCCAGATGGAGCATGAGTTAACCATGCTCGGTGTAGTACCAACGAATGCTTTTTCGACCAGTAATACTTGGAGAGAAACGGTGCAAATGTTAGTGAATAAAAGTTTCAATCAAATAACAGTAAGTAATAATGTTTTCATTTTCTCGGGATATACAGCTTCCAAAAACTTTTTCAATCTAGGAGACTGATAAAACATTCTAGATTTAACTATCTCAGCAGTGCAGACTGACTGTGCAATAAATGGTCAGATGGGATAAGCCGCAAAGGAATATTGGACAAGTAATTTTGGTTTACTGGGTTTAGTTAAGTTTTTTTCCATGGAAAGAAGACTAAGGGCCAGCCTTAGTCACCAAAGCTTTATTGCAAGAAGTAGGATATAGAAAAAAGAATGTACAACAAAAAAGGAGCAAGAACTTATGAAGAACAGCGGGCTACACAACGAAGAAACAAAGATCAGCACGACAGAGTAAAACAGGCTCTGAAAATAGAGCACAACAACTCCCACACCCAAAACTTTCATTAGACACCATGAAATGTAGAACCTCCGGCGACCGCAAGACAACAAAGTAGTCGATACTCAAAGTGAATCCACTGACTGCTGAAGCAATGGTTGAAGCTTTCTCCAAAGTATTTCATGGCTGTCTTGAATTCTTGACCTGCAGATGTGGAACCAGCTATAAAAGATTGGTGAATTTTCTGAAGAACTACAAACTTAGAGCAATGTTTTTCCTAAAGATTCTTGCATTGCATTCTTTCCAAACTTTCCAGCACAAAGCGGCAAGGAGTTGATCAGCAGCTTTTCTAATTGAGGCATCCAATTTTTTTCCTGCAAACAGTCCACAAATCATGTAAATTTGAAGGCCGATCGAAGATGTTCAGATTTACAAACAGGTCCATCCAGATCCCACACATGAAGGAGCACCTAGTAAGAAGATGGGAGATGGTCTCAAAGTTAGATCTACATAGAACATATCTGAAGTTTATCTGTCCTCTTTTTTTATCAAAATTTCAGCAATATGGAGTCTATTTCAAAGCGCCAGCCACAAGAATATCCTGACCTTTTTAGGTATAGCAGCTTTCCGTATCATCTTATAGTATCGACAAACAATTCTCCTATTGTTGATGAACCCATAAAACGAATCCACGGTGAATAGCCCATTGGTAGTGAATTTTCAAAAAAGGACATCAGCAATTCTAGACGGCTTGATGTTGGCAATATAGGTTTTGAGAATGCATAGTTGTTTATGTTGGAGAAGAGATAGTGGTCCTCTAATTTTAATCCTCCAAGACTAAGGATCCCTTTGACCATTGTGAAGCCATAGAGTAATTTTGCTTAACAACTAAGGGGTACAAATCTTCAAAAAGATAAGCAAGAGATATAGGACCACACCATTGATCCTTCCAAAACGAACTTTGGATCCATCACCAAGCTTGAAAGAGAGAGTTCCAAAAAGCATTGACATATTTACATACATCCTTTCAGATTGGAGACATCTTCCTAAGATTTTTTCTTGATCTCCAACCAAATATTTTCTTCATGTAATAAACACTTTTGATTTGCTTCCACCACGGGAAGGTAGATCCAACAGTAAATTTCCAAGCCCATTTGGTCAAGAGGGCAAGGTTAACTTGCTCTAAATTTTTAATTCATAGACCTCCTTGTTCCTTTGATCTACAAACTGAGTCCCAATTCACCAAGCAATGGAATCCACAAACTTTCTCTTCCCCTTCCATAGAAAAGCCCGACGAAGCTGATCAAGTCTGGATAGAACTCATTTAGGGAGTCTAAATACCAACATAAAGTAAAGCGGCAAAGATGTTAAAATAAAGTTGAGAAGTGTAACTCTACCACCCCAAGATAGATGTTTATCCTTCCAAGATGTCAATTTAGAGTTAACTTTTTTCAACAAAAGCAACCAACAATGCTTGGGGGTTTTTGATCACAAAGAGAGAGTCCAAGATAGGAGATAGGCAGTTTTCTTTCTTGCAATTTAGTCATGAGGTAAAAAAAGAGGCTTCAAAGTCCTGCATGTTCAAGCATACAATCAAGTTTTTGTGAAGATTGATTTTAAGACCCGAGGCACCCTCGAAGGCCAAAAGAATCACCTTCGCAGCAAGAAGACTCACTTTCTTCTCTACACATAATAGAAGTATATCATCAGCAAATTAAAGTCCTTTAATATCTCAAAAAGCAATGTTAGTGCCAATACCCTCAATCAATCCAACAGAATCAGCCTTATTAAGCAAGATAGAAAGCACATCAGTAACGAGGATGAATAGCGTCAGTAAAAGTGGGTTACCCTATCTTAATCCTTGTTTGTAATTGATCTAATTATCAGGCTTTTCATTTACAAGAATTGCTATCCTAGAAGAAGACAAGAGACTGTGAATCCAATAAACCCAAATAGAAGGGAAGCCTTTTCCTGTAAGACCTTAAACAAGAACTCTCAATTAACTTTGTCAACAGCTTTTTGGAAATCCAGCTTACACAGAATACCTTTGTGGCCTATTTTGCGGCAATAAGCTAACACCTTATGAGCGGTCAAGAAGTTCTCAATAATGGATCTTCTTTTTACAAATGCAGTTTGAGAGTCATTAATCAAAAGAGAAAGGCTTTTACTAAGCCTAGTGGCCAAAACCTTAGTGATGATCTTATACAAGCTATTGAAAAACTGATAGGCCTAAAATCTCGAGCCATGAGCCCCCCACTCTTCTTGCAAATCAGAGAAATATAAGCATAATTAAGCCTTTGGAGATCAAGAGAGCCCTTGTGAAATTCATTAAAAAGCACAACAATATCATCACCAATAATGTCCTAGAATCTTTTGAAGAAAGCAAAAGTGAAACCATCAAGGCCGAGAGCTTTTAAGTTTTCAAAAGAGAAGACTGCATTTTTTTATCTCTTCTACAGAAAAGGCCTCAACCAGATAGCTGAGGTCGACCCTGGAGGCATCACAAAGACATTCCCAATCAAAGGATAGGCGAGAAGGGGAAGAATATCCAAAAAGATTCTTGAATTATAGGTGTAGTTTTGAAGCAATTTTATTCAGATTATGAACTTCGACACCCTCATCAAATAAAGAAGTAATGCAATTTCAATGCTTATGACCATAGGCCACTCTATGGAAAAAAAAAGTATTTCGATCACCTCATAAAGCCAAATAATTTTAGAGCGCTATTTCTAGTAGAGTTTCTCTTCGCAATAAATATCTTCCAAGGATTGCCTCAAGATCCTTCTAGTTTCAAACTCCATGAGGAAAAGATCTGAACCTTTTTTTTTCCTGTCCAACAAATCAATGTCATGCAAAATTTTCTCTTTCAATTCTTTGTTAACAATTCTTCTGGACTTAGACCCATGGTAAGGGCTTTCTCAAGGTTTTCAGTTTGTTCACCCAAGCTTGTGCTAGATTACTTTTCCCTCTAATGCTCTTCTAGGAGTTTTGCACAATATCCCCAACATCTGGTTCTTTGAGCCACCAAGCTTCAAACCGGAAGATTCTTGAGCATTGAAAGTTAAAATTGCAATCAAGAGCAATGAGAATACGATCAAAAGCAGATGAAGATAAGGCCTTTCGGAAATAAATAGGGAACAAATCTTTCCATTTAGAAGATAATAAGAATCTGTCAAGTCTAGCAAGAGAAAGTCGTTCTCTTCTATTGCTCCATGTGAAATCCTTTCCCTTCAAATCCAGATCCACAAGCTTTGCAGAGATGATGAAGTCTATGAATTTCAAATAATGAAAAATAATCACATTTATTTGAAATACATACATTAGTTCACTTTCACGGGAGAAAGAACCCAAATCTATAATATAGTATTAAGTAATGTTAGTTTCTTGTTGCTCATATCCTCCATAAATCTAACCATCGGTGGATATTTGGTAGTCAAAGATACCTCTAGTAATCCGAGAGAGGTATTTACCAGAGCTAAGCCAGATATTATATATTACTGCACAAATCCACTTAATTAATGTGGTACTATTTTATCTTTCATACTTATCATGTTTGTTAGTGATGCACGTATCCTAATACTAACAAGTAGACCCACATAATATCTCCAAGGTTAGCCGTGGTGTTGCATATCTTGACATTCAGCACATATTGATTGCTAACAGTTTGTCATTATCCGTAAATATTTAGTATTAAAAACTAGAGTTGTATAATAACTGGTAGATATAACATAAATCAAATATTAATTGGTTGAAAAAAATTTATAATTAACTCAGTTATTTTTTAAAAAAATTCTTTTATTTGTATCTATTTTTATTTTGTATAAATCTTATATATATAAGGGACTAGTATCTCGGCATTTATTTTTTTTTTTTATTATTCTTTTTTTTCTTTCAAGCTTTTAGCTGTCACTTAACTGTTTACCGTATATTCTTTTACTAAACTAAAAAATCTTTTAAAACTTGTTTGGATAGTTAAATTAAAATTTATAAATTTTTAATCTAATTATAAAAAATATTTGATTATAAATAGATCAAATTTTATATTTATAAATATCTAAGATTATATTTGAGTGGGTTGATCTGGATCTTAAAGGAAGAAAAAAATAGTCTGCAGGATCCGGATCGACTCATTTAAAAGTAATTCTGAATATTTATAAATAAATGATCTGTCTTATTTATAGTTCATTATTTTTGGTGTTGGATCACGAATCTCAAAAAAGGATTTTGGGCCTAATCAATCATACGAACAAATCTTAGTTGATTTTACTGTATTGTGATTTTCTCCGCTGTTTACCACTCCACCCTACACCAACCAATTATTCTAATAATCTTATCACAAAAATATTTGGTTGTTCTCGTCCTTGTGGATAACGCCGCCGTTCGTCAGATGGAAGCAGCCCCGACCGGCAACGGCCGTTCGTACACGCCTCACGGAGTCCGCACCGGACACTTCCCACGGCCGTGTCCCAACGGTGGGAGCTCGGGCTGAAGATCTCGATCGCGGTTCCTCTGTTTTGAGCCCCAGTCGACCCAATTTGGCCCGGTTCTCGCAGGTGCCGTCGAAGTGGATGGCAGCGCTGAAGAAGGGGAGGTCACGGGGTAGGCGCTGGCGAGGGTCAAATCCCTGCGACTGCCTCCTCGTCGAATCCCACCACCTCCGCATGGAACCTCAGCACCACCATCGATGGCATCTTCTCCTCCTCCAGGCCCAGGAGCTCCCAGCGTGCCAAAAGCCGCGCCGCCATCGCCTCCACCTCTAGCGACGTCGTGCACCCTCTCTGGAGAACAACTCCACCAGCACCGGCCCCATCTACCTCTCTGCTCCTTCGCCGTCAGATCCGCCATTACTTTGCTCCGTCCGCATGCCGCCATCGATGACGTGGTCCCCGCCGGCAACACGAAACAGCCGCGGCACCATAATTGACTCGCTGCTTTGAATCCGGCAGCAATAAGCGAAACCCCGCCTCCACCTTCCCCAGTTGTCTACCTTCTTCTTTCTTCTTTTTTTTCCAAGAATTGGACGGCCTTGATGTACTTGATGTGTTTAGATCGATACGTGGCACTTTTTGATGGGCGGGTGTTGGGGGGGGACACGAATGTGCGAGGTATCGCTGGTTTTACTACGGGGGTATCGCTGGTTTTACAACGGGGCCTGTTGAGCTATATTAGCCGTTCGATTAGCGGATTGTGAAGGGTATTTGCATCATTAAATCCATCTTAGCGTCACCTAACGGATCTCCCAACTTTGCTATCAGACATTAATCTAAGATATTTGCTGGAAAAAAGCTTGATACTTTCTGGGGATAAGGGAAATGTAATTTCGATAAATTATGTAGAAAAAAAACCATACATTTATTGTACGTGATCACATGTACTCTGTGGCTATTGCTACCCCATGACTCCACCTAATAATTAAAATCCAAGTTACTGAGTCATGATGTTGGTGGCCTTTAACGTAGCTCTGTGACAAATTTTACCGATAAGCCTCTATTATACTACTTTATCACCACCAATGGGCAATGGAGATTGGAGGTGAAAGTATTTCTGGAGCATATCGACGATGGTTCTTAGGCTCGCCCATGAAGTCAGCTAGCAAAGGTAAAACTTGAAAGATGCCCACAAATGGGCATCGCATAGACTTTATATTCCAACAAGGAAAGGACCCATAGAAGCTCTTGTTTAATTCCACCCTTCTTATTTTATTATGCTAGGTAGCTAATAGCATGTACATATGAAAATTGAGGACGACCATAGACTGGGGTATCCGGACTTATTTCAGGTCGCCAAGCTGCTGGATTACAGCTTGCCCAAGCTCCCTTGGTGCATGGTTCAACGCCGCAGTTGTTGATGGGGCCACGCGATTGGGTCCGGCCCGCCTACACCGACACCCTCCTGACCGGTTGCTTCCGTTCTGGACTCCGGAGAATGAGATAGCTCCAGATCCGATCCTTGCAGTATCTCCCACATCACCTGGACATCTCGATACCCACAACTCTGGACATCGTTGTGAAGCTTTAGAATCCCACCTTCTGCCAATTCACATATTGAGCATGGACACATTTAGCGAGCCATGGTAGGAATATCTTTGCCAGATGATAGAGTTCAGCAATATAATTTATTATATAAAATTGTTGGGTCCCTTTCAAGTGGCACAAGTTATCAAAAAACGATAAATTTGACGGGGAAAAAAAAAATCAATGGCTTGTGATTCCTGTAAGGGTGAAACATTAATATTTCCTATTCCTAGTATCGGAATTAGTAGGCTTGTGAGTTGTGAATCCAACTGTTAATTCGAAGGAGTCGGAATTGGGCAATCGATCAACCCTCCAACCTGAACCCGGGAGAGAGAAGAGAGAAGAAGGAAGAGGTGTCTCACCGTCTTTCCGGGCCCTCATGTGGGCGGCGACGGCGACGGCGACGAGCGCTCGCTTCACCGGCACCAACATCCGCTGCCACCACTCCATCACCGCCTTCCCTCAACACCTTCCCCGGGGCTGGTGTGGTATGGCTTTAAATAGGCTCCCCAATCGCCACCTGACGAGCCCAAGATGTCAACACGTTGCCTCGTCTGTCGCGCTAGGCTCCCGGCTCTTGTAGTGCGAACGTAACCGCCACGTGGAGGTTCTTTGGAACGGGGACGCGGGTGGTCCAACCGCGTCTGGGGCCTCTGTGGATGCCACCGTGGAGGAACGCGGGCGAGCACGCCCACGGCCTCAACGGCCTTCGGGATGCCTGGACACGTGTCTTATTGAGAGGAACGTAGGACCGGAAGGACGCATCTAACCTGTGTTCCCATGGCGTCTCTGTGTTCTATTTGTGTGTTCCGACCGTAACACACAGCCCTTTAAAATTGTAATCCTAAAAAACAATATTAATTACCAGTCTGGGTATTAAAATTCAAAGGCGTCTGCACATAATTAATCTAATCTAACAGGAAGGGGTATTATATAAAACAACTTTGATGTCCCATCAACTAGGTTGACGGATCTCGAAAGACCCTTCCCTATAGACAGCAACCAAAACAAGGAATATATATTTCCAATATGTGGCGTGGTGAATGCGCCATAGGGCATACATTCCATTTTTGATGCAAAAGACGAACGTATTTTGCTCACCGCACTAAAATGTGAACCACATATTGAAGGGTTACTTCCCCACAAGGCTGTGTTGGTTTCTTGAACAGATGGCATAAAGTTCTTTAAAGCGCTCCAAGGTGGTATTCGGTCTCTAGAGCCACGAATTATGGTACACCCTGGAAAGGAGATGGGGATATCCATGTGCTACGATAACTCATATGTATGGACTCCACATCACCAAGTCGTTATGCAGGTATCAAGAGGTTGGTTTACCTTCCATTAACTCTCATGATGATAGCTAACTTGCTTTGGTACGACTAGTCCAAGGCATCACAAGCTAGCCCCTTTGATGTGATAGAGATGGCGATAGGATCCATTACCTGTCTTTACAAAGTTATCACCTAAGCCTCGCACCCCATGGGGAACGTGGTATGAGACTACCGACACTCGGAAACTGAATTATTAGATAACAGGAATGATGACGGGTACTTTGTTGACTGCGACTGCTTCGAAGGATAGAACGATAGCACGGTTAGGCCAGCAAAAGATATCGACAAAATTATAGGTTTTCTGCGCCGGAGAGCACTTGTTTGAATGTCGAACGAGGAAAAGATAAAGAAGAAGCGGATTCGTGGCCCTCCGTCTTTAATCATTCTCTCCCTCTCTCTCTCTCTCTGTGTGTGTGCATCTCTGCGAGCATCTAATCCACGTTAAACACGAGTTTATTAGCACGTCGAAGTAATGCTTCCTCTATTTTCCTTTGAAAAATATATAAACATGAAGATCAAGAACTAAGAAAACCAGGCCTGTACGAGGATCAAACTAGCCAGCAGCACCAAGTTAATTAATTGTGCCAAACCGCTACTGAATATGTTTCCAAGAGACTGCTTTCTTGGTACATATATTAGAAACCTGTTTGTTGAACGCTTGTTAATTGTTTTGGAAACATATTACAGACGTTTTACCAACAGGATTCCTCTCTATAGTTGGCACCACTCTTCACGGTTGAAAAAGTTCCAAGTTTAAGAAATTGATGCTGTTCTTATGATCTAAAAAAAAATTCAATAATGTCACATTGCACCCAATTTTTAGTAAGTTTGTTTCTCTTTCTACGTTAGAGACTTAAATAATATCATGGTAATAATTATTGTTTACACCACATCTAAATTGATTGTCATTTAAAGACCAATAGACTAAGTATAAGCGAAAAATCAAGGACATAAGCCGAATGAATATGATATAGATCCAAAGAAATGGGAGTTATCGGCTTATAACAATACCTTAGTGGAGAAAGTCAGTTTACACCATATCTCAGTAGTCTAGTCGTCGATTGTAAGCCAACATTATGTGGGCAAGGTCAGATAGGATCAGAGTAGATGAGAAATCACATAAATGTTACTAAACTATATAAGGTTTGATTGTATAAATCACACTAAATATAAAGACGAACCGAAAAAGTAGAAATCAACCTTGATATGAATAGGCAAGCTGAAAGATGGGAATCTGTCCATGATCAACCATGATGCACTCAGACGAGTTAAAAAATGAAGAATATTGGATAGTGGTTTAGTTCTTGACTACGCTACATATGGGATCATGGGAGTGAATCTTTGAAATCGCTGAGGATAGTAGCGATAATCAATTAATTCTATTTTATCTTAACTTTATATTATTCTGCATTTTATTTTCTTGTATCTTAAGATTAATGTTAACTAAGATTTCTATTATCATAGTCCAAACTATACCTTTATCTCTATCTAAATTCTTCTTTCTTGAATGATCGATGATGAGATGTGTGGTGGCTAAAATTTTAAAGGTCAAGGAAGACTTACTCTTGTGTCCTTTGTCCAATCATCATTTTTCCACCTGCTTTAACGTCGGTGGTATGCCCATACATCTATCTACTCGAATTGGCAATAATTTATCGAACAAACTTTCTGACATGTCTATCTCAAGGAGATGAGGAAAAGCCTTGTGTACAATTAATTATATAGATAGATTTTCATAAATTGATGAAAGATACTTCAAAAATGAAGGAAAAAAGATGATTGCCTAGTTTGTTGTTTTCTTGGAATTTTTAGTATTGTCATTTTTCAATGATGGATAAATAATGCAACGTGATACTTTTGTCTTATTTCATTAGTCTCTTGCCTTTGGCTAGTGCATCCATCTGAAGTCAAAACTTAGAGCCTGAGACAATCGATCGTGGTGTGCCTTTGTCATCAATAAATGAGGGATGTATAGAGTGTCCCGGTGATGGACCTACAACATTGCCATTTGGCAATTGGATGGAGTTGATTTAGGACCATGAATAAAGCCCAAGTGTCCTTATGTTACACAAATGTACATACATGCGAATGTTCATACACTTGCGTGCGTTTGTATGCGATATTTGTTAATAGAGATGCCCCCACGGTAACTGCACTGCATGTCAACTTACCAGATAAATATTAACCACCAGATTAATAGATTAAAATGATACTGCAAAAGAAAGAGTAGGCTTCAAATTGTCATGCTTCTAGCTTGGCTACCAAACATGGCACAGTTGGAGCACGTTCTGAAGTGGCGCCCTAGTGTCACTTGTCGCTTGACGTCAGTTTGGTGGCCCACCACCCATCTCTCTAGGCTTCCATGTCAGGCTCCTTAATGGGAGTGGTGGTTGCTGATGTGTCATCCAATGGTGTTCCAAGCTGATGTGGGTTCCACGATCACCTTTGGTGTTGCATCCAGTGGAATCTTCCGGTATGGGACTTTCGGGCTCGATGCCCCGATGCCACCCGCAACAGCCTCCAGTAAGAGAGTGAACTGCTGCAGGTAGGAGACGGATTCCCCCCGATGCCCACCCGCAACAGCCCCCAGTAAGGGAGTGAACTGCTGCAGGTAGGAGACGGATTCCCACAGACGGCGCCAATATTGAGGTGAGCCTGCCATATGGTACGAAGCCTTCTTCTCGGTCAGCGTGAGGAATTGTCCGCTTTGGGACGGCGCGTGACCATCTGGGCCACTGAGAATGCCGCCCCTTACGGTTTTGTCCTACAAAAGGTGTCTCACGTGGTAAGAGAAGCCCGCACCATATAAGCAGTTCACTCTTTTGATATCTTTCGGTATGGGACTTTCGGACTCGATGCCCCCGATGTCCACCCGCAACAAAATCGAGTTTAATTCCAAATGATCCTGGGGCTATGTACGTTTAAGTTAATTTATATTTGGGTGCTAACTGCTAAGATCTCGGTATTGATAGTTTTAACGGGCAAATATATGGCCCTTGATGGAAGGCAGTAATACCACCAATCAAAAAAAGACGTTTAATTGGGGCTTATATTTTCTTAGTGGGATGTATTTATGACTCAATATACATGCAGGTTCATCTAAACTCTAACTTGGAAAGTTGAGATCTTTCTCAAAAGCATTAGAGGCATTTTGCCTATCCATACATGTCCATCAACCATGTCAATGAGAGGATGAACGGAAGACGCCACTTAATAATAAAATGCATCTCCAAAAGTTATCTTTTGGATGACCAATATTTGTTTAGAGGAAGATTCTTATATGATTATTAGATGACTTTCTGATCTATTGCTCATCGAAATCAAACTTCATGTTCTTCTTCTGAATCAATATTGTGATGATTGTGTTCATTATTTTTATTTGAGATTTTTCATATATTAATTTAGGAAAATCAATAGTACAATTAATTGGATGGCATCTTATATAGCCACTGACATAGGACCAATGTTATGGAATTTTAAGATACATCTTCCTAGCTATTATATTATTAAATATTTTGTTTGCTAATTCTCATGGATATACTTATAGTTATTTGGTTTAATTCATCCGAGTTAGCAAAAAAATTATTAAAAAAACACTATTTTTAGATTTCAACACGGTTCTAAAAGAAGAGATACCTGGTCAAAGATCTAAACTGCATGCACAGAGATCTCCAACCTATTTGTTGGAATGCCTTTAGCAATGTTGGATACTTGGTGATAAATTTGATCTGTGCAGAACGTTATATACCTATATAAATTAAAGAGGCGGTTGCTTGCTTGTGGTTCACTTTTGAGATCCCTTGGTCCCACCCATTCACCCAATGCCAAAAGAAATAGAAAAAACTCTGTTTTGTACGGTTGATGGTTGCTTCCACCAGAAGAGGCACCCTTCGAACACATTGTGGACGGACGTCGTGGCGCGGTGCAAAGCCGGCGTCCTCCAGAAAAATATCTTCATGAGACTAGGCTTGGCTTTTGGTGGCCGAGGCGAGAGAATTAACCAACCGACACGAATTCGTTTTCAGGACAGGAAAAGAGACTCCGCTCGAACCTTCGAAGTTGGGAGGCAAGATGCTGAGGAGAGGAAGCCGTCAAGATCCGCCATCATTACAAAAATCTGTGACTTCCCACTACTAGTTTCACTTTTGTTCTGGGGGCTCTCAGTTTTGAATGGGGATGAAGAAGACAAGAGAGCTAGCTTTCTCATGTCATGTCCATGGCGTTGTGGGGAAATATTCTTCATTTCTTTGTGTTGTTTTGGCTAGTGTGGTTTGACGTGGAGGTCTGCATTACCAGGCTGTCGTGGCTGACCTAACAGGGGGTTCCGTCAGGGGTTAAAAGCATGCAGAGAATGGCAGAGTGCATGGCCCAAGATTCGGTTGGATGAAGGCTTGGGGAGACAAGGGATAACATGCATATCTTGCCTCCGCATTTTCTTCATCACACACAGTTTCTTGATGCATGATGCATTGCAGTCCCTGCAGTGGACAATAATTGCATTTGTCGCATTGCCCCTTTCGGAAAGAACATCAGCTGCCAGGTGGTCAACGTCTACGGTCGGAGAAGCTGTGACGTGTCTCTGTGAGATCTTTGTCATAAACTATTGCTCTTCGGTGGATGGTGGACCAGTAGTACTGGCTCCTATAAATCCGCACCATCTTCCGCAGAGAGCTGAAGCCGCCAATGAAATTGATTTTACTGTAATGTTTTTTATAATATTTATTATAAAAATATTTATAATATCATATATATATTATTTTTAAATATATATTATTTTTAAAAAATATATTATTATTATTATTATTTTTATTTATGGCTTCATCGCATCCAATTCATCATCTTTCCGATCTTCGGCACCACCCGCGGCTCTTCTACACTCCTCCTCGCCCGGCCTATGCCTCCTCTGCACCACCACTCGATCGTCCGAGTCACCTCCACTCTTCTACCCCCGCAGCCTACATCTCCTT
>KE504706.1:255807-273690 GCA_000441515.1 Elaeis oleifera
GGGACCCCTTCAGCCCCCGCTTCATGGCCGAAATGGCCATGTCCTCGTTGAGGTCCCGGACCTCAAGCGTGGCCGCATTAAATCGCGCCACGAAATGTCGGAGCGTCTCATTTTCCCCCTGCTTGAGGGAGAAAAGGCTGTCCGAGGTTCGTGGCGGCTTCCGACTGGTGCTGAAGTGGGCCACGAAGGAGTGTTCGAGTTGTCCGAAGGAATAGATGCTTTCGGTGCGGAGGCCGGAATACCAGGCCCTGGCAGCTTTGCGAAGCGTGGCGGGGAAGCCGATGCAGAGAAGGGCATCGGTTGTCCCTTGAATCGTCATGAGAGCTTTGTAGCTCTCCAAGTGATCGACTGGGTCGGTAGAGCCGTCGTAAGGCTCCACGTGCGGCATCTTGAACCGACTAGGGATCGGTTCGTCGAGTATAAATTGGGAGAGGGGTTGGCGGTCTGGAAGTCGATGTCATTGGAAGACTTCTGACCGTCCATCTGAAGCTGGGCGAGCCGACGGTCGATTTTCTCGAACCTTCGTTCGTAGTCATCCAACCGTCGGTGCTGGGAGACTCCGGGAGTCGAATCTCCGACGAATCCGAGGGGAGGCAGACGGTGTCCGCGATCGTTTTTCTTCCTCGCTCACTCGAGCTGGGAAGGAGAAGAACGCTGAGACCAGCCACGCCGTGGCTGCCTCTCTCCTTTTCGAAGGGAATGTTGGGACAACTGCTCCTGAGGAAGAGACGGAGAGTGGTGCGGACGTCGACGGCTACCCCTGGACGGCATGGGGTTCGCCGCCGACGGTTCCGCCGGCGAGTGCGGCAGACAGGCGGGCTGTTGCTGAAGGCTCCTGACCGCGTCCGTCAACACGGTCATCTACCGCACGATCGTCGCAATCTGCGCCTCGGTGGTCACTGCCGGGTGCGAGGAGCTGGGCTCCGCCGCAGGGAGTGAAGGGGAGGCCTCTTTCCGATGGGAAGAGCGCCTCGCCGACCCGGTGGCTCTCGATTGCTGAGCCCTAGTTCTTGTCATCTCGGAGAAAAAATTCTGTGGTGGTCGAGCCCCCTTCCTGGCGCGCCAAACGCAACACGGCCAATCCCCTCGTCGCCTGGTCATCGGGAACGAGCACCTGCAAGGGAAGTCCGCTCAGACCGGAGGGGGCCTCCGGTGGGGACCCTCCGACGGTCAAGTCAGAGAGGAGACTAGGCAACAGTAGAGAGGAACCAGGGGAGATCCAGCGTTGGAGCGCGGGGAGAGATGAGAGAAACTCAGGCCTGGCTTAACTTTGCTTGACTTACCTCGAACTGTTGCCTTACCCCGTTTATAGCGGGTGGAGGTATGGTCCCGTCGTCAGTGATGTGGACAACTGTGGAGTTGTCAAATCACCCTGGGCTGTCACATCGCCGGGGGTTGCCATGTCGTCGATGGGTTGACAGGTCCTAAGAATTAATTGACGTCCTTGGCAGGACAATTCTCCAGGTCCCTGACAGGACAAGACCCTCTGACGGTCGTACGGCGTGTCCTTGATAGGACTGCAGCCCATGCCGGTCGTTCGGCAGCCGTGAAGGGCTGGCCGACTATGTGTCTGGATTTGGCTGTCGGGTGGCGACTCCGGAGCACAGTCAGCGTCCAGAGGGTCTGTAGGAGTCGGGCACTAGTCGTTCAACCCGATGGAGAGTCGGTATTGTCCCACCCGGCATGGAGTCGGCTTTCGGGCGGTCGGAGTCGGCGTTGGCCGATCGGGCCGACACGCCCAGGCCGGACGTTATCGACAGTCGCTGTCAGCGTCGTCTGTTATCAGTCGGACAAAGTTAGTCGGTCCACCTCAGGAATGGGTCGGTGCCGGTTCGTCGCTGGAGGAGAGCCGGCGCTAGTGAGTCGGCGTCGGGATCCGTCGATGAGTCTTCATCACGATCAGTCGGCGTCAGGATCAGTCGGTATATCCCAACAATATTGATTGATGCAAGAATGGAAGTTGATGGATCGAGCCGGACCCGAGCTAAGAGGATCTACAGTATTTTAGAGAGATTAACGAAGTGCAACTTGTTTGTCCAGCAAGGCATTGTTCTAATTTGACATTGAACCAAGCCCAAGCTGTTAGTGAATCGTTCAGTTCATGTTTCTCACTACACGACCCCATATAGGAATTATATTGGCATCAGGTGCACGGTAAATCCAGCCGTCCTCCGGTTTGTGTCAACTTCCAATTTCTGGTGCAGATTTCCTGGTGTTCATATTTACTTTTCGGCTTGTTCAATTCTGCTTCATATTAATTTCAGCGTGTCACAGCCGGTTTGAGTTTGGTGGACTGTACCTGATGTTTTGAAGTCATTTGCTCCTACTAATTAGACAGGTCAACTGCAATTTTGTGTAAACAAATGCTCGCCGGTCTAGATAACCAAGAGTAGCTGTCTTGATGCAAAATCCTGATTTGATTTATACAATTAAGGGAGAGTTTAGGGGGTATTTGGTCGGAGAAAATGGAGATCTAGAATCGAAATTGGAACGAACGGCTCTCGTTTCCACTATTTGATCGGAAAAAGTCCCATTTCAATTCTAATTCCAGAGTGGAATGGAAATGGCTCAATCTATATAGAACTCAATCCCTACTCTCCTCTATGGATTCAAATTTTTATTCCAATTCCGATTCTAATTTCGATCATGAACCAAATGTTTCGAAGAATTTGGCTATTCTGATTTCAAGCTATTCCGATTTTCATTCCTATTCTGATTCTAATTGCGAACCAAACACCCCTTTAGTTTGCAACTGGAATCGGAATCGGAATCGAAGTAGGAATTAAAATGGATTGGAGTCGAAATTGGAATGGCCAAATCTCCCAAAACATTTGATTCGTGGCCTGAATCAGAATTAAAATGAAAAATTAAATCATTAGGAGATGTGGGGATTGAGTTTTAGTGAGGTTGGGCCATTCTCGTTCCATCGCGGAATCGGAATCGAAATGGAACTCTTTCAAACTAAACAGTTGGAATATGAGTCATCTATTCCCATTCCAATTTTAGACCCCAACTCTCTCCAATCAAACACCTCCAAAATTTATCATTTTGATCTAAACCATGCTTGTTCCATGCTTATTGCAACCTATTGCCACGTGGAGGTAAATAGGGAATAGTTTTAGACAGTTTTGAGCCGCATGTAAGCTCCAATGCCAGCAGCAGAGTCCCTCTCAGCCAGTTACATCAGATCAACAACATCAAAGTCCAGGTGTAATATTTAAATAAGGGATTAATGCATTAAATCATTCTTATCCTTAATATATATATATATATATATAAAGCCACATTATAGGCCATTCCTCTGCTATCAAGAATACTAATATTTGATAACAGAAAGGCTTTCAAAATGCTACAATTTTAAGAGGTGGTGATCACACAAGTATCAATGCACCGAATTCTATCAAACCTTCGTAGTTAAACATACTCGAAGAAGAGTAATACTGGAATAGGTAACCTCCTGAGAGGTCCTTATGTTGCATGTACCCTTCAAAATTTTCAAGAAAAAAAATGCTGTGAAGAACACACATATTTTCCTTACAATTTTCCCTTTTCCTCCGTCTATTTGAGAACTTCAGCACCAATCAATTCTAAGATGGATTCGGTAAAGTCAAGACAGGGTAAGTAATGCGGGGATAAGCAATGTCAGGTTAGGTGATAAAAGCTAGGCTGGGTTTAGTCGTGAGATTCAACATAGGAATGGTTGTGGCTTTACAAGCCAACAGGGCGGAAGATAAGCCAGTTGGACCTTTAGTAACCTAAAGCTTAGCTTAGCTTATTATTAACAAGGCACCAAAGCTTGAGCTGAGCTTAATTACCAACGATATATGTTTGATATTGATCGTTCTCTAATACGAACAAACTTCTTGCGGGCTCAGATGGAGCCTTCACAGACTGTTCTGAGCTCGGGATACTTGGGCTTGGGCTATTTATGAGTTAATCCTTCAACGAGCTGTATTTGGAAATTCTTTGTGCACCGCGGACGACGGTATAAAAATCTAACGCAGAATGCATTACTTTATGTGATTGGTCTATGTAGTCATCATTTTCTAACGTGCATTTAATGTTTAAGATTCTATTTTTTATTAAAATTTGGATGACAAAATATTTCCACTTTTGAAAAAATTATGACATCTTATATCCATATTATGATATCTCACGTGTAGAAAGTTATAATTTTATCACAGAATATCATAATATGCCACATGATGTCATAATTTTTTTCAAAAAATACGAATATTTTGTTATATAAAATTTTTAAATAAAAATAAAATTATAAATATTAAATGCATGTTGGAAAGCAGTGGCTACGTAAATCAATCACATAAAGTAACGTGCTCTATATCAGATTTTTTACAACATCCCTGATGCACAAAAAATTTCTCAACTACGTTTCGGTGCACATGGAATAGCTTGATGTTGATAAATAGTTGATCTGAACCAGTGAACCGAGGGTATGTAATATGCACCGCTACAGCATTCTCCAACTTGAGGCTGTTCAATTTGCTGGACCTATCCTAGTTCACCGAAACAAATTAGATAATTTTTTAGCCAATGTTAAGCAAGGTTTAATGTTCAGTTGCTGTCATAAAATCCTTACTCAACAATTGTTATTATGGTAACATATTCAGTTGCTAGCGGTGCCTGTGTGTATGTATATATCAACATCATCATCATTTTTTAAGCTAAACATTTTGCTTGAAGATTGATGAATCAGCAAATAAAACGCTGCACAGAAAATATTTTAGAAGCATCATATATCATGTACGTACCACTAAAAATCATAGCGCGTGTAACAAAATCAAGCCTCCCCCATCCCAACTCAGGGAAAATGAACATAAATAAATAAATGAAAAAGAAACTATCAAGATCCAACCAAGAACTAAAGTATTCCATCGTCATCACCACCATCATCACAACCGAGGACCGAATCAAAGAATCCACCGAGTTGACTGCGTTGACTCTTGTGTCGCATTGCACCCTAGTACTAGGCCCCTTCGTCGCGGCTCTTCCCCTGGGTTTGACTATTTTGACCCCCCGGCTCATGAAGCGAGATGACGGTCTCGAAGACCCCAACCAAAGCCAGCACTTTGTTCTTCCTCTTCTCCATGAGCTTGCCCCGCGCCTCCTCTATCACATCATTACTCCTCGGCGCATCCTTCTTCCTCCCCGTCGCTGCCACCTCCGGCCTCGTTAAAGCGACGGCCTCCAGCCTCTTCATCTCGCTCGACCCCATCGTGGTCGCCTTCTCTGCTTCAGCTTCCTCCAGTTGTCCATCATCAACCACTGGCTCACTTTTAGGCTCCTCGGAGCTTTCTATAGCAGGCTTTTCTTCTGGCTCCTTGGGGCTCTCCCTATCTTCATCGGCTTTGTTCCATCATCACCAGCTCCTTCATCGTTCGTAGTAGCATTCTCGATGATCTCCAATTTCGGGGAAGTTGGCTCATGTTGATCTGTTTGAGAAGCAGAGTCAGGGGTATGTTCCGTAATATTCGGTTCGGAGGAGTCAATGAGGCCGAGATCATCAGAAGCATCATCTTTTACTTCTGGGATGTCGACCGCTTCTCTCTTTTCGACCTGGATTCCTGGCTCTCCTTCTTGCTCGGGCTTTATCGCCGGCAGTGCTTCAGTTGTGCTGGGAGTAGGAATCCCAGTAACCTTTCTTGTATCAGCTCCTAACCTCTTTTCCCTCACCAATGGTTGAGTTTTTGCACTCTTAAGAGGCTTCGATGCTTTATCTAATTCTGCTTTTGAAGAGATGGCAGCACCAGGCAAGGAGGATGAAGCCTCAACTTTTTCCCTTTGAGGCTGTTTGGTGTGGGTACTCTTCGAGACGGGCCCGACAGAGACGTGGGCTTCTCAGTGGGGTTTCCTGCGGGGACACGTCTTCCGGCCGTGGCATCGGAAGTGGGATGGCTTCTGGCTCTGGAAATGCCGGTAGTGGCGCTCTTACTCGCTGTAGGCTTGCAGTGGAGTTCTCGATCAAGGGAACCAGGGACTGATGGTCGTGTGGTTCGTCGCCAGTGGAGGGTGTCCGTGTGACGGGGGACCGAAGAGACCGAGCTGCTCCTCTCTTTTAGGTGAGCATTTTCCCTTGGTCTTGATGTAGCCATGGGCTAGCTGAATGCCCAAGGGAATGCAGGTTAGTGTGTTGGAGATAGGTGACTTGCTATACATATCGAGTGAGAAATTATAACAAAATCATCAAGCTTAATAAAACTCAATGATTAGGAATGACATATCGATTTGCTTGTCTACGTTATGTATGGTATTTAACAGACTCCTCACATGAGCTTCCCCGTTCCAGGTTTCCATGCAGCATGTGTTTTTATGTTTTTGTTTCTCAGTCTGTCTCAGTCATCCTCTTCCCTTCTAAAAGATCTATCATGCCTAATTTCATGAATTAGGTAGGACCATCCCAGAATTTTTTTGTTGGAAAATAATGATAAGAAAATTTTGATTGAACAGGTGTAAGATGTTTGTAGCTAATTGTTTTTCACAAATCTCATAAAATTATGCAATGTCTGTGGAGCAAATGAAAGACTATTCGTGCACTTGACCTAGAGTAGACTCTTAATTATGTGAAGATTATTAACAAGTATAATTGACATCAAAACTTCGAGCTAAATGAGAATCCAACATCCTGAACTTGTGGTTATATTCAAATTAAGAGATCTTATATTAACTCCAAAAAGTTAAAACACAACAGCAATATTATTGAAGAGGATAAACCATGGTAGACAGATTTGTGGATACCGTGGTTATTGAAGACTTGCATGCATCGATGAGACAAGATCCCTAAAGAAAACATGAGAAATGGAAGAAAGAGAAGTAGAACGAATTTAGGATGTTACTGCAAGGAACAAATTACCTTGATCAGAGGAATAAAAATATCACTCTTAATAAAATCAAGATGATGTCTGCACTTGCTTGAAGATTGTTCTAGATCCAGATGGACGAGGATTCGATCGGAAAGATGGAGACAGACAAGAAGGTTTATCTTATTTTTGTGCAATGGGATTCATGGCTTTTGAGAAGGGGTGCAAGGGAGAGAAATGTGGGTTATCAGATCGATGCTGCAAGTGTGGAGGAATGGACCAGATCAAACTAAGGGTGGTTGGGAGCTACCGGAGTATGGGCTAATTATGGAGGTGTTGGCGTCAGTATATGGCAAAAATCAGTGCTAACACACACCAACCTCCACTACCAATCCTAAAAAAATTATATTTGAGGTTCCAAAGATTTTGCTTTTCCAGACAGGTTTGTGGTTCTTCACCCGTAAACAGGGTTAATCCCAGATTCCAGGGTTATGGTGATGGTCGATGCTGGCCTACCAATTTCCAAACGAGCAGTGCTACACAAATACGAAAATCCTAGGAGATAAAGCTAAAATGACGTTTTTTTTTTTTGACTAAAAAAAAAAAAAAAGGGGAGTTGGACGTATCTATCTCCTTTAGGTATGACCATAAAGCTCCAATCTTCACTGAAGAATGTTCGATTCAAGATCGAATTTGAATGAATAGGAGGTATCTTCTCCACCATATGAACGAATTCAATTGGTGAGTATGTCATCCCAATACCATCGAGGATCAATGGATCAGATATCATTTTCAGACGTCATGCCCAGGCCATCAGAAAATGCTCCATCTTTTTTAAAGATAATGAACATCTATCATTTGGTGCATTGTAGATGATCACTTGGAGAAATAGTAAAAAAGTTGCATATTCATTTTGTGTGATCAAGACTCTCTCAATAAAATGAAGCTAGGTTGTCGGGCAAGTTTAGCTCAAATTGCTGCCATTTTTAAAAGTACAATTGGTTCGCAACTAGAATCAATATTACAATTAAAATCGAAATGAATTAAAATATCAATTGAAATTATCATAATTTTCGATATGTTACGTCCATGATTCAAATTAGAATTAGAATGGAATTTGAATGTTAAGAAAGAATAGAAATTAAGTTTTGAAGAATTTGAACATCCTTATTTTCTTCTTATAATGAGATTTCTTCCAATAAAATGGCTGAAATGAAAGTCACTCAGCATCTATATTTTTTAGTCACGTACAATCCACGTCTTCTCTGATTGAATGACATTGGATCAAGTTAGATAAGCATTTTTGCATAACATGGATCCCAGATCATTACAAACCTTTCTTTTTTCAAAATAAATGATTCAATCATTAAAGCAGCCATCGGAATATAGGAATATCATGACAAACTTCTAATTTCATGTTTTCCTAGAATTATTTTTGAATATTTTAAGAACATTCTTGTTCATCATACGTCAAACACAGTTCTTAATGGAATTGGTGCGTGAAACTCGAAGTTGGCGGTGGAAATAAAATTTGCACTATACAACATATGCAACTTGCATCCAACGGTTTGTTAGTTCATCGAATGATTGAAAATAATATATTTTACTAAACAATGGCTATTGCTTGTTCCTAGAGTCTAGCTGTTGATTGATTGAACGAGTGTAAATAACATATTTTTACCAAACAACGGCTAGAGAAATTTTTTATACATCACGAACAGTATGAAAAATTCAACATGGAGCATACCATCTTATCTGATTGATCCATATAGCCATCATTTTTCAACACACATTTAATACCTGCAGATCTATTTTTTTTATTAAAAATTTATATAACGAAAATGTATCTATTTTTAAAAAAATTATGATATTATATGACGTATTATAGTCCTAATATGATCCAAAATATTATAATATAAAAAAAATATTTTGTCTAACTATTTTTTAACATACATTTAATATCTGAAGATTGAATAACGAAAATATTTTATTTTTTAAAAAATTATAAAATCTAGTACATATTTTGACATTCTGTAGATAAAAATTATAATTTTTAAAAATAAAATATCATAATTTATTAAAAATAAAATATTTATTATATAAATTTTAAATAAAAAATTAATTAATATTAAATATATATTAAATAATAATAATTATATAGATCAATCGGATAATATGACCGTTCCATATTGAATTTTCTCAGCTGCCCGTGGTGCACAAAGAATTTGCCCAACGGCTATTGCTTATTCCCGGAATCTAGCCAACCACAAACAAACTACGGCCTCCATTGCCGTGATAGTGACCCTTTTTTTTAACCAGAAAGAAAAAAAAATCTCATTATCTTACTCGAATCCGTATCAACCTTTAATTATTACATAAGTTACTAAGTCACCAGCACCACATCATCACAGGCCAACAACTCCCCGCCGCGGAGTCACCATCCACCGTCTATTTTATGATTGCGTCACGTACAATAAAATCCAGCATTCTTTCATCCGAAGAAACCGCTAATTCTACGCCGCCACATAATATAGTCACCTTATACAAGATTTTATGCGGGCCTCCGTATCGTCTAACTAATGCAAATTGCAAAGGGAACACGGCGTTTGGTTTCCGGCGAGAAGAGACGTTTTGGATGGATCGGGGCTGGCGCCGTCCGCTGGAATTTCCCGGAATTGCCGTTCGGAGTTAAATGCGTGCGCCCCAGGCCAGCTCGGGATTCCCGGAATAGGCCCGGTCGCCATGGCAGCAGCAGGAGGAGGAGGAGAGGGGAGCTCGAGAATCAACAACAGGGTGGTGGTGGTGGGCGGAGGAGTTGCTGGTGCGCTCCTCGCCAAGAACATGCAGTTCCACGCCGATGTTGTCCTCATCGACCCGTAAGATTCATTTCCTTTCCTTCTCTTCGTGAAATCAATCAATCTGATGGCCTTCTTCATAATTTTGGTTGCGTTTTCCTTGTGGTGTTCATCTGGGGAAACATGGGTATGGATGATTAGGTCGTGTTAGTTGGAAAAATCTCGTTTTTATGGGGAACTGGGTTTGGTTACTTTTTAGCTGTTACACTGTTCGAGAATCGATATTTACTCTGGTTCTTCTATGCTTTTGATGGTGATGAATCTGAAGTAGATTTGGCTTTTGACGATTTTAGTGAGAAAATAATAGTGTACGATGTGGCAGCTTGAGATTTGGGCATGACGTTGATTCTTCTGTGCTAAAAATCTCTTGTTCACCTTTTTCTCCCACATACTCAATCTCCGAGTTAAAACAATGGATAAAAGGTTGATAAAATATGCAGTCTTGATGCGGGTCTAAGGGTGCAGCAAATGGATTTTGGAAGCCTTCTCTGTGTAAAATTGGTGAATTTGTACTGACTATTATTTATGCGTTTAGTTTAAACTGCTTCATACACTTGTTTTATGTGCACTGGTTACTGATATTTAAGTGGTGATGGCTCTTCAGTGCCTATTATTTGCAGATGAAATGTGGTTGATGTGACTGAGAAAGGATTGAGTAGATATATAGAATTATTAAACCAATATCTGTGGAACAAACAATTGAAATGTCAAAGAGAACTGCGGTGATTTTTAGTGAGAATATGGGAGCACGTGATTATTTAGTTAAAGTGTAAAGGGTCCAAGGATTCTATATCACTTTTGCTAGCTCGAATTTAACTGGTGATAAAGAGATTGATTTCTTTTTTGACGGAAAGAGGTAGCTGGAAATGCTACACCCTGTTTATTCAAAAAAAAAAAAGAAACAGAGCAAGAATATACAAAGTACAGAGATCGGACGCTTATAGAAGATCAGGCCCTTCTAGAGTTTACAGTATTGTTCCAGTTACAAAATATCTGAGATTATCTTTTCCACCAAGACATGTGGAAAAGGCTACAATCTTTGATAAAAAGATTGATTTCAATAAGATGAAAGCAGGGTTGATGAACTGGAGATGCACCCCTCAAGTATTAATTTTTTCTCACATCTCATATTGGCCAACTTAAGATTATACTGATCTATTATTGTACATGGTTTATCATTTAAACTAAAATGCTAGATGGTACAGTGGATTTGTAAACATATGATATGTGATGAAGAATTAAAGGTGGCAACTAAAGGAGTTTGATGTGCCATGACAAATTTAAAGCTGTGTACTAATTGTTGCACTCAAGGTTCCCTCTGTGTGACTGCTTTCTTAGGAATTCTAAAGTCTAATGCAAGATGTTGACGCTGTCATAACTATGAATGCAAAAACAATGTTGTGCCATGTTATCATTTGCATGTATTTTCAAAAATGCTGATGCCTTAAAAGTTAAAACTGATATGCCTGCGAGATGACAGTTCTTTTTCTCAAGTCTACTGTTTCTTAATTGTGAGGAGTATAATCTTAGAGGTATCATATCCTACCAACTTAGTATTAGTCTGTTCAGTTTTCACTTTTTAATATACCTTTTCTTATTTTGATCAGGAAGGAATATTTTGAGATCACCTGGGCACAACTGAGATCGATGGTTGAGCCATCATTTGCTGAGAGATCAGTAATTAACCACACTGATTACCTTACCAATGGGAGAATTATTGCATCCTCTGCAGTCAATGTTACTGAAGCAAAGGTCTTGACAGCAAATGGCCATTCCGTTGCATATGATTATCTTGTCATAGCTACGGGTCATGCAGATTCTACTCCGAGAAACCGAAAGGACAGGCTGGAACAGTTTCAACAAGGCATGTAGAGAGAGCACTTTCCTAACATTCTTCTATAATTTATATATTTCATATTGTCTATGAGGACACTTCTGATTGGGTATTTCATTTTTAATTGGGGCATGCTTTACATCGTTATATATTGGTTCTGTTTGACGAACAACTACTTTTTGCATCATTTCTCATGATGAGGAAACTTCAAACGCTCTTATTTTAACTTTCCTTTATCAGTATTAACTGTTATTGACTAGTTATATATATATTTTTGATATAAATAGAGATACCCTATTATACTCTTGTTTAACTGTGAATCAACTTAGCAAAATTGCTAATTCCTGGGATTTGGTTGCAGATAGCTGGATGAAGCATTTGTATAGCATATGCTTTATCTCAAAGTCATCACCAATACTTCGTTCGTGTGAATTTAACTTTTCCTTATCAGTTAGATGTTACTGGTGGCATCTTCCTTGTTTTATTTAAGCTGAGTATCACTATTTAACCTGTGATGATTGCAAAATTTTTGTGCTGGGCATATCATTTTCTTATTCTTTATTAAATTAACCAAATTGTATTAAACACTGATGTCCATTTATTTATCCATTTTCTCTCTCTGTTCAACAGCATGTATTTCTGTTTGCATTCATTATACATGTGCTATATAGTCACTAATTTCTAGGGCTTCTGTTTTTGATGCATGTTATAGGATGAATTATACCTGATGGGATGTTAGTTACTGCTAGTTACCTGTTAACCTTTAACTTTATTTCATTCAGCATGTGCTTGAAACTTATATTACTCATGTCAAATCCATTGGCACATCTTTAACCAATTATTTGATGCCTTCAAACATTTTGAGCCTTTAATGCAGAAAATAAATGAGTATTTTTAATATGGGTGCAGCCAACCAGAAAATGACCAGTTGAAACTACCAACGACTAGATTCACTTTCTGTTGACTCTGCAAGTGGCAAATCCTGAGGCCAAAGGACTTGTTTGTTAGGAAGAGGAATCAAAAGAACAAATGTGGCTGATTAGATTTGTAGCAGTTGATGTTTTCAAGCTACTCTGAACACTTGAAGAAATCTGATAACAAAGAACCAAGAAGTGATCCACATTTGTCTCATCTTAATGACAAGCGTTATAGTAGCTCAAAAGGTTGACATTTGTCTAGCCACATTTTCCAAGAATATGACTCTAATATGGTTTGCCCCAAAGTTTTCACCTTACAAGGGTTAATTAGACCTCATACCTTGTTTGCATGTTTATATCTCAGACCGCAGAAAGGCCAAAAATAAAGCTAACGCATGACATTACCAAGTACTCCAAAATAAAGATAGCCCATGACATTACTAAATACTCACCCACTCGCACTTAAGACTCCATCCAATTCCTTATCTGGTCATTTATCTCTTGCAAGTACTCCTAGCAACACAGCAACTTCTCTATCTTAAAGTTATTAAAAAAACTGACAATCTCATACCATTTATTCTTCTTTTCAATCTTGATCATGCAAATATTGTTGGAATCGACTTCCATAAGACTTCACCCAAGTTATTTTGTATATATTGTGACATTACTGTAGAATGCATACTCTGGTCCCCCATCTGTGGGAACGATGATTAATCTCACTTATCTTATTGATGACTATAACATTTTCCATATTTAGATAGCCAGAAGATAAAATCTTCACGTTCTGTTCTAATCATTGGTGGTGGTCCAACTGGTGTTGAACTTGCTGGAGAAATTGCAGTGGACTATCCAGAGAAGAAGGTGACTCTGATCCATAAAGGATCAAGGTTGCTGGAATTCATAGGACAGAAAGCTTCCAAAAAGGCAATGGACTGGTTGACTTCAAAGAATGTAAAAGTGCTTTTGGGGCAATCAATTGATTTGGACTCAATATCAGAGGCAGATGGAGTGTACACAACATCTGCTGGAGAAAAGATCACAGCTGATTGCCATTTTGTTTGTGTGGCAAAGCGACTGGGTTCATCATGGCTGCAGGAGTCTGTATTAGGGGATAGCTTGGACCAGAAGGGAAGACTGTTGGTTGATGAAAACCTGAGAGTCAGAGGCCATAAGAATATATTTGCTATTGGAGAAAATCATCTGCACTTTCAAAGTTGCTTGATATGAAAATCATGATTGCATTCATTGTGAGAATGAGTTGCTTTTCCTTCATTTATGTTCTTTTAGTTCATAAAAATGGGAATTAAATTTTCTATAAAAACATGTAAAACCTCACGTCTATTTTATATAATACATTTTCAATCCTAATGATATCTTTATGCCTTTGTAATATACCTACCTCTTAAAATTATGCCTTTTGGATTTTGTTATACAACAAAACTGAGACGGTTTGGTCAAAACAAGAAGAAAAAACTGAGAGGGTTGTTGTAGTGTAAAGTTCGCTTTCAACAGTTTCTGTCTAGTTGGCAAAGAGGAGTTACAGCTGACAATGAATTGGATGTTTAGGAGACTAAGTTTATAGTGAATTTATATGTTGGCTTCAGCTTAGTTTGTGTCTTTCCTTTTGTGGATCCCAGAAAACCCTCTCTGAATCAAGGTTTGTTTATCTGGGAGAAAATCATTGATCTTACCCTTTGAGTTGCATGTCCCCTGCACAACAAGCACACTGAATGGCACAGATAGACCAAATGACCGTCTGAGTATGCTTTTCTCTAATGCTTGAACATATAACATTTATTGTAAGTCAAATCCTTAAACAAATATAAATCCAAGATTTAAACTCTTTGAAGGCAGTGACTCCCAGAGTGCATATCATCTGCATTGCTAACAAAATTATTAATTTTTGTTGACCAAATAGAGGCATCGAACATGTTGATCTCAGCATATCTAGAGTCTAACACCCATCATATCATTCACCACTGTTTAGTCTCACTTGTTTTCTGTTTATCCATACTCAATTAAGGCAAGATGCTAAGAGAATTTACACTGCACTTTTAATCCCCGCTCTTGCAAACATTGCCTTCAAGAAACCACAAGAAAGTATTTTCATTCCCTGTAATTCTGTCTGATTTGAATTTGTTTATGGACAGGAAATCAAACAAGGATTCCTTGCACAGAAGCATGCCGTGGTGGTCGTCAAGAACTTGATGCGGTTGATCAAAGGAACTGGTGAGAACAAGCTGGCCACTTACAAGCCTTCTTCTGCTATCGCAATTGTGTCGGTGGGAAGGAAAGAAGCTGTCGCACAGCTGCCATTCACAACAGTCATTGGGTGGTTACCTGGTATAGTCAAGTCCAGGGATCTGTTTGTAAGCAAGACCAGGAAAGAGATGGGGTTGAACCCTCGCAAAGCCTAGAAAAGTATATGTAGCCTTTTTAATGTCATTTTGTCTCTATGGAAGAATGAGCATATGGTTTGGTGTAATAAATTTAATGCTGCACTTTTCTGATTTTGTTATGTACTGAAATCATGGAGAAAAGATTGTGCAGTCATTATATTGACAAGTAATCATATCTTTGCCATGGATGCTTTGTCCTGCCTGGAAGTGAGGTGAACGCAACTCTAAGAAACCAAGTTACAAGATATTCTTCAGTAGGTGGTTGAGGCCTTGAAACAACTGAAATTTAATGATGTGAGTATTTGGATGGACTTGATGCGAAGGCGTCTTGTGATCTCTCGACAGATTCGATCTTTTGCTAATCGAGACAGAGTTTTCCTGTAAATATAGTGCGTAGGCGCGTTTGTAGGGGGAGGGAGCATGTAGTAACTTTTCCTTCCATTCAGTATCCGTGGCTTTGTGGGAGTCGGGAACCTGAATTCTTAACATGTACAAAAAAAGTTCTTTGGTATCAATTTATTCTCCTATCATTACGTTTTTTAATGATTGGCGATGCCCTTGCCATTGTTCTCAAAAAAAGAAAAAGAATTGCATTGCACCAGTTCATTTTTGGAATCCATGTAGATTTGTATGATAGGAAAATAAATATAGTTATAATACCAAAAAATATGCATACAAGAACAAATATTAGAGAAGAAAAAGGAGAAATTCTTAAACTAATTTATGGCACATTTCCTGCAAGCATCTATTTATTCTACCACATGACCTAAGACAACAGGTCTTGAATTTCTCTCTACTTAGCATGAATTGAAAATGAAAAACAAGAAGTTACTGGAGCTCTTATGAATGAGGAGAGTTTGATTATATAAATAAACTAATACCATCATTCAACCCAACTAGATATAGAAGCATCAATTCATATTCTTAACCTTAGCATCAGAGACTGGTCCCGGGATTATTTATTTCTTTATTATTTCTTTTCCAGTCCCCTAATCGCGATATAGCTCGTAAAGATTTTTGATTTTTGATTTTTTTTTGGACGGCTGAGATGGGCCGGTGTGATGTTGGTCCAGCTCATCTGTCTTCCAGCCGTTCAAGATAAGCCTGCCATCACCACACGCAGAAGAACCAATGCGGTTGATACCATGCTTCAGCAATTCTGGACCGCCCAATCCAATGGCTCACACAATCCGACGGCTCCAGCAAGCCCAATCATACCGCGTGCAGCTTCCGCAAGCCCGCGCTCGGCAACCGGCAACGGTTATACTTCCCCTACAAGATGGAAGCTGGAGCGAAAACCAAGACAAATAAATGGCGGCCCTCGGCTTTCAGTCCGACCTCCTCCTCCTGTTCCCCCGGCGATCTTTTGTTCTAAACCCTAGCCCCAAGATCCAGGGTAAGAGGAGGAGGCTTGCTCTCTCGATCCCTCCCAGCTGCTCCCGTCGATCTCCCGATCGGCAGCCTCCGGACGGTCCAAAGAAGAGGATCTCGGAGCAGTCCTCATGGGAGTGTAAGGACGCGGACGGGAAGGACTACTTGTACCGGCTCGGGCAGGAGGCCGACAACATGAACACTGCGGTCGGGCCCGGAAAGGGATCGTCGATGATCTTTTCGTCGGAGAGTTTCTTGGAAAAGATTGTATGGAATCCCTCTTTCTTTTCTTGGAAAGTGGCCATATTTGTTGCAAGTTTTTTGGTTTTTGGTTCGGACCGATGTGGATTCGTTTTTGTTTCTGTATGTTCTTTTAATTGTGTTATTATTGGGTTTGCAGCGGATATTGTTTTCGATTACAGGCAGAAGGTGACGAGGTCGTTTGAGTACCTGGAGGGCGACTATTACATAGCTCCATTTTTCTTGGTGAGTTCTTTCTGTTTAATTCCTTTTGCTATGATTGGTCTGGTATAATTTTTTTTTCGGTGGTTGTCTTGGAATCAGACAATGTTTGATATTTAACATGTGAAATTAGCCAGGTTGAAGGATTTGATGGTTCGTTTTCAAAATTCCTCGAGTTTCTTCTGTAAAATTCTGATCTTTCTTCGTAATTATTCTTGATTCTTGAAGGCTCAAGCAGCTGCTCTCTTCATGATTTTTGTGTGAGGAATTGGCATTTTTTGGTTTAATTTTGGTTACTCCTGTTAGGGGCTCATGTGTAGATCCTTCCGTGTTGCTATCTTGAAAAAGACCGACATCTCTTCTTGAATATATTTGCCGTTAAACATTGCTGAAAGTTGGGCTACTGGTGCTGGAAGATTGCTAACATACACAGAGCTGCACTTTGAAAGCCACACTCCCGTAGGTCAATCCATTATAATCATCTAAAATTCATCAAATAAAAAGATTCAATTCCTTATTCATCAGATAATTAAACAAATATTGATTCAGAGCATCTAAATTCGAAAGCAAATACAAATTCATATCTCAAAATTCATAATTATTTACTATAAGTTCGTGATCATCATATAACTAAACTTCATCTACAAAATTTTCAAGCTTGCATTGCAGATCTCCAAAGCCTGGATTTTCTTTGCCGGTCCTAGTCCTATTTCTCTGTATAAAAAAAAATAAAAGAATATGAGCTACACTAGCCCAGTAAGTAAAACTTGCGCTTTCTTACCAGATCAAGCATAAATTTTTCATGATAATGCAATATTTAGAAAATAACAGATAATACAAAATAAAGCATTTCATAGAGCATATAATAAAATAAGTCATAAATCAATCATGCATGCATAAAATCATGTATATTTCATAATCATGAATCATAAATTATTCTTGTCATATATTCATGTCAAGTTTCGAAACATTGTTTCTAGATATTCGTGCTAAGGTCACTATTATACCCGTGATAGGGCCATGTTTCTTAATCGACAGAGTTCTTATTTCGTGTGCCAACTTTATATCCATTGGTGGGGCCATGTTTCATGTGGATACTAGCTCCGGATGTCGACCTTCCCGAAGAAATTCGTTCATAGCTATCTGAGAGCCTTTGAAATCCTTATATCTTTTTCTTAAAACATACGTATACATAGATGGAAAAAATAATGAAATTCATGCTTCATAATC
>KE504706.1:280650-304298 GCA_000441515.1 Elaeis oleifera
AACTTTGACAGATCATGCGTTGATTGAAAAAGTTTCTACATAAAAATGGAATAGGTCTTGTTGGTATAGATCTGTGCTAAGCTTAAGAAATGGAAATAAAATATTTAGATTATTGATATGAAAATGATAAGTTAACCAGAAAGATAAATTTGGCTGGTTCTCATGATGATGCAGTTACAGGGTTCCTATCCTTTCCTTCTCTTGTGCATACTATTTGTAATTTTGTATCAGCTGGGTACTATATAAATCACCATCTACTTTTATGTGAATTTGGTTTTCCTTTTTCCTCTTCTACTTGTAATAATATAATTGCTATCTGAAAAATAAGACTGGGTATATCTTATATATTTTTTGGCATTAAGACAGGTTTAATTTTTGTGAGTCAAACAAATATATGATATTGTGTACATTTCAAAGAAAACTATGTACCTCGTCGCTTTTGCATATTATTTAATTTTTGTGTCAAATGTACATTTAGAATTTAATTGGTAATGCTTTTGAGGCGTTTCTGACTGAGGTATTTTAGTTTTTTTTTTTTTTGCATATATACCCTTGTAAATATAGCTTATTGCATATTTCTCTTAAAAGTCATTATTATATACCGCTCAAATCATCTTGTTTTACATGGATAATATTTCCATTAGATTTTTAATTGATGGTGTTAAGAATTATTGTTTAAACATATAATGCCCTTTGGATCAATATCCCTGACAAAGTTATATAAAATATAGCTCTTTTAATATAAATTGAATGTTAAATATTTCAGAGGTATTGGCATAAAAGGTTAATAGTGTCAAATGAAGTTCAAAGTGGTTGTCTTTTAAAGCCACCATCCAAAAATCTGAAGAGGGGTATCTGTGCAAAAACAGGATAAATTGAGGGGGTGTATACATGCAAATAGCGATTTTGGAGAGTAAATATGCGATAAGCTTTATTTGCAAAGGCATATATGCAAAAACTGTTTAATTTATCAAAGCGGATATGAATCCAAGAAGCTTTTTGTTCATATAACCATTTGCAACAAAATCATATGTTAAAACTTTTGTTTGTATAGCTATATCCAATGAAATCATATATGATTGCTTAGTCATACCAATCTTCCTCTCTCTTTTCAGGAGAACCAGGCAAGCTCATACGTGAACGGTATAGAACAGCTTCCCAAGTGATCCAAAACCAGGTTAGAAGCTTTCCTTAACTTCCACTATTGATATTTGTATGATTAAAGTTGTGGAGATTGCATTATTCTATTACACTTTTTATTTTCCAATTATTTATTCAATAAAGCACCTTTCTATTAAGGCTTTTTTTTTGGCATTTTGATATATTTATACTATGACTCTATGAGCATTAACATTAAAAGTATATTCTGAGTCAAAATATTGAACTTTTAGAGTACTAAAGTTAGGGATTCAAATCCCAGTGGGACGTCTTATGGGACACTGAGACGGGATATCATCTCATGTGTTGGGACAGGGCCATCCTCCTAGCATCCTAGCATCTCAATCGAGACGCCTTGAGATACTCTCTGTCCCAAGTGTCGGGATGGGGCGGGACAGCGGCACATCCCATTCCATGAGAAAATCGGGATAGTCCCGTCTCACAGGATTTAAAATCTTGACTGAAGTGTAATCTCAAGAAACAAAAAGCTCTAGATCATTCACAATTTTTTTTAAAAAAAATCTTTCAAGAAAGTACACCATAAAAAGTTAAATTGATGTTTGTTTGCTTATTTCACCCATCAGTGGATATAAGAATTTCAACTTCTTCATAATTTAATGTTGTATAAGTATCATGAACTACTTAGGGATAAATGCCAGATTGTGTTATGTTGGATGCTTTTTGTGAGTAGCTGTAGATTGTTTTGGCATGAATAGATAATAGCAGTTTTTTGATCTAAAATGAAGCAATCGATGATATGTTATTGGATTTTGTATTGACTTTAAGGTGAAAAAATGGCAGTGCCTTCGATGTTGATATCTTTATCTCGATCTAGTTTTCATCCTTTATGGATTGTAGAATAGCTCTTTTGCAGAATAACAGGTAAAGAGTTTTGCTTGCATGTCTGCTAATTCAATTTTTGAATAATTTGTTAATTTACAACAAGTTGAATACATAAATTGTTTTCTCTTTTTTCAACTTGAGAATGATATAATGGAGAATTCGCTGGCATAGTGGTGTATTTGAAAGTGATAATACTCATCAACATGATTATCAGGATAAAGTCTTATCATATGTGGAAAGGTTCTTTGTTATTGTAGTTAATTGTGTGCCTAGTTTATGGGACAATGTGATCATGATAAGGACGTATGCTCTGTTACTTCACCTTCCACTACCATTAGAAATAGCATAACTGACAACTTTAGACATATCATATTGGATTTGGACTATAAATTCCCCTTCACTGTTTCAATCTTTCGAAGGTTGACATCATGCATTAATGCAGGCCTTTGGCAGATTGTTTGTAATAAAGTTCATGCATCACTAAAGTATTGTGCCAGATTGGCTGATTTTTCTTTCCACATGAACTTGCCTGACAATCAGTCCTTCATCTTGTTATCTTCTTACTGCAACTCTTAAGTCCATGTCCTCAGTACTTCATTCTAATAATCAGTATGTATGCGATAATTTGCATCCATAAAATAGAAAGTTGTCAGCCGATTTATAAGTATTTTAGCCTTTGACTGCATAGTGTATAAAATGCATGAATTTGTAATGCTATTCTCTGCTTTTTTCTGTAGAAGTTCGTTCATTTTTTTCTCTTCTATATAGTGGTTAGAGCCCCAATTGTGATTCCATGAAGTCATGCCACTCATTAAATAGTTAGTATACTGATAGAAAAAACTGCCAATTATTGTGAGCAGTACAAAGAAAGTTCACAATTGGTTACTAGTTCACAGCAAAAATTTGGAGTGTGGTATAATGTTTTCTTGTGTCATCTTCTGCTATATGCAAATGCCTTGTATAGTGTTTGATGTACAATCCTACTTTGTTTGTCTTTAAAGTGATTATTGTGGAAAGGATTTATATGGAGTTCGCAAGACAATGTAGTTCTCATGTTAATGATTCCAATGTGGTTAATCCAGGGAAAATAAGCTGTTTGATGATCAATGATATCGATGCTGGCCTGGGGAGATTCGGTATGCCATTCTTTCCTCTGTTTGGAAAATTATTTTCGGTGTGAAGAATAAATGTACTACAAATTTTGTCATTGATTTTTCCTTTAGTAAATGAAAAGTGCCACTTCTTCAAGCATTTGTTGTTTAAATGAGACTTTTTCAAGTTCCCTAATGACCTGTTTGATCTGAAACAACTTATCTTGTAAGTAGTATTGTCATCTTGTCTTATAAGAGGCCTAAAGTGTTTCTCAGGTTGATAAGCAATCATGACATCTGGTCTTATGTTCTGCAAGATGGTTCTTAATGTTTCCTTATCTCTGCTCATATAGGAAACACACAAATGACAGTCAACAACCAGATTGTTGTTGGAACACTGATGAATTTGTCAGATAATCCTACGAGGGTGAGCATTGGGCAGAAATGGAGAGAATCAGATGTTACACATAGAGTTCCCATCATTGTAACTGGAAATGATTTTTCAACACTTTATGCTCCCTTGATTCGAGATGGAAGGATGGAGAAGTTCTATTGGTATGTCTCTCACTGAGATTAATCTGTCATTTTAGTTTATCATGTCGTCTCAACAATAGGCAGTTCATTGTGAAATCTTCTTCTTAAGTGAAATTTGTTATTGCATGTGATATTGCCTTGCTCTTGCATTAAAAAAAATATTACAGGGCTGTGTTTGTAAACAAGAGGTGCCCTCATTTTTTTTTTTTTTAATTTCATCTTGTCAGGATGCTTGTAGTAAGTTTTGGAAGCTTAGCTGCTTTGTTTCTAAGCAATTGCTTGTACATTTCTTTTATTGATGTGAAGCAATTGTTTAAACATCAGGAACAGTCCCAAAGATAGCTATTATAAGGAACTTTGGAACTGAGGTTGCCAACATTGATGTTTGACATAACTAGGTTAGGAAAGTAATATACAAAGAACTAAAACAATATAAATGAAAATAGATTTCAGGACTGCATCCATCTTTACCGTGATATCACAGTATGTAACTTACTCCTACTTGATAGAGGGTTTGAAGGTGGACTAAGTGAAATTTCAAACTTCTTATGTGGAGAATTGATATCTTACAGAAAAATTTGGGAATGTTGTTAGAGATTTTGACCTTTATAATTCAGACCTTTTTTAAGAAAAATCTATTATGTATTGAATGTGAAGAGTGTTAGTGCAGCATCTACATTAGGTTTAAAAATCTTTAATTAGCATTAATTAAAATTGATAGAGTTTGAAAATATTACTTAAATGCAAATTAATAGGGCTTTTTGTTGGGAACCTGGTGCTAAGGCACCATCAAAAATTCATAAAGCTTTACATATGCTGTAAATATCTTGTTCATAAGGCATAATCCTTCCTCAATGCATGCGCTTTGGTGCATAGCTCCTAAGAGACTATAAGCTGCTCCAATCAATGCACCTTCAGTAGGAGCAAAAAACACCACTTAGGTAAACCCATTTAAGTCCCATTATAGGGTCATAACACTAATGAAGTTTTTGTTTCAAACAACCAAAGATGGTCCATCTTCTAATTCTTACATCCAATTAATTTTAGTTAGGTTTCTCAAACAACTAAAAAGTAATGGAAACAAATTGCATCATATAAATTTAATGGTTAGAATTAAATGCCTCTAATATCATGTCCACAAAATTCTACACAAACCCACAGAATTCAATGAAAAAAGGATATGGACGTATTTAGGATTTATTAGTCCATGACATTGTATAAAAGGTTCATCATTTAGAAATAAGCATTGGCCAAATGGTCATATGGACCGAATCCATCAATATTTACTACCATAGTTTCTCAAGCCCATAAATAAATATTTAAATATTTTAATAAGAAACTCTCTTTAATATTGGGTTTGGTTGAGGTCGAGAAAATTTTTCCTATCCTAAGATATTGATTTTATAGATTTCTAACCTTATGTTCTGGGGTTTCTATATCTTAAAGCAGCATAGGTTTTGCAGATGCAAATATTCCCAAACTCACACATAAGAGAAGGTAGTTGTCTTGGGCAAGTTCCTTTGGGATACTTTAGCGGGTATTAAGGAAGCAAAGCAGCTATTTGCATGTATGGAGAGGAGGTGACTCCAAGAAACTAGTCATGTAAATCTCTCTATTTGCCTTCTTTTATTCCTTTTCTATGTGACTGAGGGGCTATTGCCATTTCTTGCCATGTCAAGGACAATGTGCAACCAACAGAGCAGAGGGGAACTGACTCACCAACATCAGTTGAGTCCAACTGTCCTCATGTTTCGGACATGAAGACCTCTAAAGGGCTAGGCATAGAGGTAGGTAGGTAGGTGCATGTGTATGTGCAGGTGTCTGTGTGGTGTGCGCACGTGTATTGTGTTTGTCTTTTTATACTTTTCAAAAATAAAAGAGAAACTTAGAATTATAGATGATAGTTAGCAAATAATTAATAGAATAGCCATGACTTTGTAAGTTTTTTAATTTAGTTTCTAGTTTCATTTAAGATGTTGTGAGATAAGTAGATTGATAACCAACTTTGATACTTATATTAAAATATAATGATATTTTGCTTAAAGTATGCATATAATCTTGTTAACTTTATATTTAACATATAAGGATGCTTTAATTGATCTGCCTAGAAAACTAAAAGGATACTTTGTTTGAAGTGTCCAAGAAAAACTTAGAACACCACTGAAAATATCCAACATTTGAGACTAAGAGTCTCCTGCATAACATTCCAAAAAAGGTGCCGTCTCGGACACTTTTTGTTGATGTCAATAGGACACTTCAAAGTAGAGTATCCGACCATGTTGTGTCATGTCCTGCATGTCCAAGTGTTCATATTTCTAGACAGTTGAAATGAAGTGTCTAAGTAACATATCCAGTAACCTTGTCTCTCTACTGATTCTTAGTTCTCACCTACCTTCATGCCAAGAATAACATGCATCCAAGTCCTTCATATTGATGTTAAGGGGGAGGAACTTTCATGTGTTAATAAATTCCAACTGTACCTAGATGAGTAAACCATCTGCATAAAGAAAGACAATAATTCCTTTTGTTGAAAAAAAAAAAAAGAAAAAATCTATTAAGCACATAGTTGAAGTGCTTCATACTAAATCTCTGCTAAAATTACTTGGCAAACATTTCACGCCTGGACTTTTAAATCAATAGCTTTGGAACAAAGCCTTAATGTTGCTTCGTATAAATACCTTCTTTGATATTTCCATGCAAAAGTAGTTGTCTTCACATCCATGTGATGGATAAATGTCTATATTGTAGCTGAAGAATCAATATGCCGCTAGGGGATATCCTGGCTATTAATCATAGATGCAAAAGAAGTCAACACCTTTCTTTTGTGAATAGTTTCTGGCCACTAAATGGCTTTAAACTTATCTCTATATGCATATGCTCTTTTATTACGTACTATAAATCTTCTTGCATGTGGTTAGCTTAGCTCACCATGAGGCAAGTCTATCAGTTCCCGTGTGTAGACATAATGCTCTGCATCTCATCATCTATAGCCTGGCATTCTTGATTGCTTTGGCTATTCACCGCATAAAAATACTTCGCTTTCCTTGGAATTTGTCATTGTGGTTGTACCAAAAATAGCTTTAATAACTTCTCCCACATAAGCCTTTATAAAACAGTTAAAAGAATTCTGAACAAATTTGAGAAATGACAATGGAAACCACAATTAGAGTAATTTCTTAATATATTCCTATTCTTCATGTTTCTGAGTTCAAATTTAGATTTTATTGTATGGGATGGCATAAAGATGGTTTCATAATGAGTTCCTTCTCATGCCTTGATATCACAAATAAATCATTTGACTTTATGTATATTTCATGATGGAAGTGTTTAGTATTTTATCTACACAATATTCAGTTTCTTTTTTTTTTGCACTCAAACTTCATAGTTCATAATATTAATTTCATATTACCCAATAACAAGTAAAAGCATGACTTGATGTCATACAATAATCACTCACCGTCATGTCCTATACAAGCCATTATATGAATCTAATATAGTTGTCTCTTACACGATTATTGCATTCTCTCCATCTATGTAATATCATTTTCTTAACTGTTATCACCACAAAATTGTCCTGCTTGATTCTTTTCTATATTCCTCATGGTGATTGTCACTACAGAGCATTCTCTGCTAAATCAGGCAACCAGATCGTGAAGATGTAATCAATATTGTCCATCGCATGTATGCTAAAGATGGAATTTCTAAAGATGAAGTCATCAGCCTTGTAGATACATTCCTAACCAAGGTATTTCTGCACTCGTATATGTTCTAGAAGTTGTGTTCTGAACAAAATTGTTAATAAAGCAATTTCTAAAATTTTCATATAATTGGATTAATATGTGGACACATATTTTGCCTATTAGTATCATTTTCAGTAGACAATTCTGATTTATTTATTATGTTCCCTATAGCATTCTAGATCCCTAAAATGAAGCTAGATTCCTTATAGCATCACCGGCGACACCTACTTCATTTTTTGTTATAAATAATAAATTTCTAATTCTTTCATGTGTTGCTTTTTTATTTTGGAGGGGGTTGGCAGCGGCAGGTGGGGGTGGACAGTGGCGGAGCCAGAATTTTTTGAGGGGGGCAAATAGTATTACAAAGAGATGTATAATCCAAGTCGCTCTTATGTTCTTAATCAATTTGAGTAATAGTGCAATTAAATATATATGGTAAAACTAATCAAATATTATATCAAGAAGGATTTTTACTATCTCCTTATTTATCTTGTTTATGTGAGTGCTTTTTCTTTGTTCCGATATAAGAAATTATAAGTATCAATAATCTATATTATATTAGATATAATACAAAATAAATGATTATGCATTATGTAATAAAATGGTAGAGAGACATACTTGGATACTTTGATGTATTCTTCATTTTCTTTCTCTTTTCCCTTCTTTTCCGTTACTTGGAGAGTGAAGGAACTTGGACTAGAAAATGGGAGGAGGAATAACAACAAACCAGTAAAAGGATAGAAAATCAAAAAAAGCCAGAAAGAATACTACATGATAGGCTTTTTAAAAGAACCTCCTCCTTCCTACTATTTTTCTTGCTTCCTATTTGAGAGTGACAATGGTACATCACAAATATGAAAGTGAAAGGTAGTAAATCAAAAACAAACTAGAAACTAGAAAACAAGAAGTGCAGAGTTTTTGCAATTTTGTCATGTTGTGAAAACCTCCTCTTCTTTTGGTACTTCACCAACTTTGGAAACGAACCCCAAACCTATATAGAAATGAGACATGGGTAGGATGAAGTTTCTGAAAATAAGAGCAGGATTTGATGGTAAAATTAAGTAAATATGCATCTTTATATCTAGTCAAAGGAAGAAAGCTGGCGGAGTCCACTATCCCACTTCAACAACTTCTCATTATTTAAGGGAACCCTACTATACAGGTTTCCATGCTTTTGTTTCTTTTTTGTTTGGAGGGGAAATATTTCACAGATTCTCCTATTCCTATCTCTATACAGGTTTCCATTGCGCCCCTGGCTTTTGCCCATGCAGGGTGGAGGCATATGTGAAGAATGGCCTTTAAAGGCAACAACATTCATGGCCACTGAAATTGTTTCCATCTTGCAATCCTATACTTTCATCAGCTTACCAGCAATGCCACGGCTGCCTTAGGATCTTTTTTGTTTAGGTGTTGTCATTAATATATTCAATTCCTTTTCTCAAATCTGCCCATCAAGTTATCTGAAATTCATTAAACCTTTGCTATCATATAGAATACAATCAATCTCTCAATTCCTCATTTTATATGATGCCACTATATTGCACTTGATAATTTATAGGGTAAATTACAAAACCCCTCAGGATTACGGGGTGAATAGCACTTACACCCAATAGTTTGGAAACATATGCTTACCCACTGAGGTTTATTTTTATTGCATACTTTGACCCATACTTATCAGAACATTAGTCAAACAATAAACATCAAATAGGACCCATATGCCACATTGGGAAAAAAATTGAAAAAGACCAAAATAACCTTAAGTGAATGATAGCCACCCAGGGACATAAGAAAGTATGTACGCCCTCCTCCCACCCAAGGGCAATTTCAACTTTTCACATGAGGTTCACAGTTTCACTAATGCCATTAATTTAATTCGGTGTAATGGTAGGTTTTACAAATTATTTGGTGTAAGCGTAATAAACATAAATCTCAAGGGGATTTCTGTAATTTACCTTAATTTATAATTTCTATTTTGGTTGAACTACCTTGGTTTTTGGCATTATAATGTAGAGTTGTCAAGACGGGCCGGCCCACCCCGACCCGCCTCTAAACGGGTCGAGCGGGCTGGCCCGTTTAACTGACGGATTGGGAAAACCCCAACCCGATGCGACCCGCCATGGGCCGCGGGTTAAACGGGCCAACCTGTCAAAATTCTAAAAAAAAAACTATAAACAGCAATATAAACAGAATTTCATATTCAATTTAAGCTCAAATCGACCTATCAAATTCTCACATCTCAACTCTTAGAGTCATAAAATGAAATTATCAAACTTAAATACTTAATACAATCCAAACTTAAAAGACTTAAAGTTTCAATTTTCAAACTAATTTAGAGGCAAATCAAAGTCCCAAAAAATTATCTTCCATATCATTATTGTTGTCTTCATCATTCAATTCTTCACCGTCTTCCTCTTCTTCATCAATTATCTCTTCAATAACATTAGAATCCTTCTTTGAAAGAGATGTTTTCACTTTCATAGCTGAATCATTATTTCGTCTACAAGTACCACAAGCCAAAACAAGAAATCAGCCACCAAAAAAAATAGCATGGAGCAAAATCAAGTAATATCTAAAGTACAAGACAAGCTTATCATTAGGAACAAATCATGCAGCCAATTGTGAGTACAAAGAAGAATCTGCACTTTCTCTAGAAGCATGCTACTGTATTTGTTGAGCACTCGAGCACCAATGGAAAAGGCCGATTCCGATGCAACAGTAGTAATGGGAATAGCCAAAACATCACATGCTATTATTGAAAGAATTGGAAACCGATGCTTATGACTCTTCCAATAGTGCAATACATCCAATTCTTCATAGAATCCAAACTCAAGTTTCGGCTCCTCCAAATAGAGATCCAATTGGGATTTTCCAGTATTTGTAATAGTTTTGCTTTCAAACATTTTAATTCCTACATCAATTACAAACATAAGTTAGATATATAACTAATAAAACAAATGTGAATATGAAAAAAAACATAAAAAAGAGCACAAGATGAGACACTTACATCAAGTATTTTTTGCCTTTGTTCCAATTAATCCTCCACTTGACATTGGCATATATGCATTGATATGGATGGAGATTGGGAAGAACTATTTGGTGCATTTGTGGAGTTGGCATATTGCTCAAAAGCTTGTTCAACTTTGTCCTCACCTCCTTCACCATATCTTTTGCTTTACTTGCATTAATTTTTGAGTAAAAGTACTCCAACATTGTAAGCTTCATGCATAGGTCAAGAACAGGCCCAAATGCAAGTGCAACACTATATTGACTCTAATATTTATCAAACTTGCCTTTCATCCTCTTGCATATTCCACTTATCACCACATCTTTATTCCTCTCATTTTTCAACAAGTACCCAATCTTCCAAACTTGCATGAATAAAGATTGGAGGTAGGATAAGAAGAACTGAATATCAAGTTGGTAGTCTCGTAAAATGGCTCTAGGAACTCACATATTTTCTCCTTTTTGTCCACTCAAGGGATGTAGGGCAAAATTTATAGTTCTTATCAACCAATTGGAGAGAAGCAAAAGCTTTGTTATATTTGATTGCACTCTCCAACATCAAATATATAGAATTCCAACGGGTAGACACATCCAAACGTAAGCCAATGGAAGTGTCAATACCACCAACATGCTTAATATATTCATCAAATTTTTGCATCCTACTCTCCAAACCCTTCATATACTTGATCTATTCCCTAATCTTAACCAAAGCATCATTGGCTACTTTCAACCCTTCTTGAACAATGAGATTAAGAATGTGAGCACAACACCGTACATGAAAAACTCACCACCACACAATAAACTATCATTCAACAAAGCTGTTCTTTCAAATTATCTTGCATATTATTATTACTAGAGGCATTATCTAGAGTCAGATAAAAAATCTTGTTCTCAATTCTCCAATCCTTCAAAAATTCATACAACTTTGTAGCTAATTCAATCCCCGAGTGTGGAGGCATATGAGCAAAATTCAAAATTTTAGTATTCAATTTTCAACCATCATCAACATAATGAGCAGTCAGAGTAATATAACCCTCACTAGTACATGCAGTCCAGACATCAGAAGTCGAGCAAACTCTATTGGAAATCTTAGCTAAGAGTTGTTTCAACTTCTCTTTCTCTCTCAAATAAATTTCTGAATATCACTACAAACAGTGTTTTTAGAAATAGGAACAACATCAGGATTGATATACTTTACCCAAGCCCTAATTCCAGGATACTCAACAAATGAAAGGGGCAAATCATGTTGAATAATGGCAGATGCACACAATTTACGAGAAATTTTTTGATCTATTTTTTAGATCTTTGTTTTCCATTAGCACCAATTATCATTTTTCCTACATCATAAAACTTTCTCATAGGACACTTTGGAAGATGACGGGTCATAGAAGAGGTCCCATATTTTTTCGCATCACATTTATACAGTCTTTCACATCCATTACAAGTTGCCCTTTCTACACCATCTTTGCCTTTCCCCATTTTTGTGAAATAATTCCAAGCAGCAGAATATTTCGTTGCCCTCTTATTTGATTTCTCAACCCCAAGTTCAGTTTCACTTTTACTATCTAATTTGGATTCTTCAAGCACTTCATCACCATCCACATTTACAACTTGATTCATTATACTCATAGATCCAGTCATGATACAAATAATCAGCCACACGCCCACACAATAGAGAAACAAGCTGATAATTTATCAATCAACAAAAAAAAATCAATTAAGACAACAATCAAACAAAACAAAAGCATAAATAAGAGATTCAAATAGTTACATGCATAAGAAACAACACAAAAATCAGATTGTTAGGGTTCTACGGATGGCGCCGGTGGGCACGGGAAGCCTGGGCGGAGGGTGGGGCATGGGCGGACTCGTGGGCGCACCGGGTGGAGGGTTGGGATGGAGTGATGGCGGAGGAGCCCATTGAGGATTGGGGGGCGGGGGATGTGAGCATGGCGGTCGTGGGGGTGCACCATGGGAAAGGGGCACGGAGGGTGGAGACTGGGTGGGTGCGGGTGCCGGTGCAGGGTGCATGTGGCCGCAGGAGAAGTTGCGGCCTCGTGGGGGATCGGGGTGCGGGCGCTCGGGTGGAGGAGCTTGCCGGGGAGTAGGGGAGGGGGAGCACGGCACTGGGGAGGAGCTCGTCGGGAAGTGGGGGAGGAAGGGGTCGGCATACGAGCGTCAGGGAGAGCAGAGGAGCTCATGGGGGGCCCGGATGCAGGCACGGGGGGAGGAGAGGGAGGAGGGGGGTCGGGGCCGCGATGCGGACGTCTGGGAGCGTAGAGGAGCTCGCGGGGGCCGAGATGCGCTCGCTGGGGAGTGGGGGGAGGAGGGGGGCGGGGGCGTGATGCGGGCATCGGGGAGCGCAGAGGAGCTCGCTGGGGCTATACCAAAAAACAAGAAAGAGAAGAGACTCACCGTGGCGATGGAAACTGGGCGACGGTTAACGGCGTCCAGACGCGGCCGCGGTAGCAGTCTCTCCTCTCTTTCTCGTTGAAAGGGGATAAGGGGATTTGGGTTTGGGGGTTGGTAAGTAAATAGTAATTGACTAATTTTGATATATATATATATATAAGAGGCGGACCAGCCCGCCCCGACTTGCCCCGACCCGCTAACCCAAACAGGACGGGTCATTTGATCCGCTTTTAAACGGGTTGCTAAAATATGAACCCAACCTGCCTCATTTACATGGCGGGTGGGCCAACTCGACGGGCCAACCCAAATTGACAGCTCTAACGTAAAGTGATGCTCAAATCATACATAGCAGGGAACAACATGGATTAGATCGGATCATGATGTGGCATCCAAGATAAACTTCTAATATTTTAAAATAATACTTTGAGATGATCATATAAAGCATTAAAAAAATTCTGGCTTTTAGCTGAGTGATGTATAAAAAAAGTTCAATTAATGTTAAAAATAAGGTCACAGTCTGGGTAACCCAATTTTATTCATAAGAGTGAAGTTATAAATAATTTAGATGTGACCATTTAGGTAGACTAGGTAATTGTTAATAAGGCTTTGATTCAACATCGAATCACCCTAGCAGATACTATGATATAGAATCAGAGGATTCAAATGTTAAATTGGATGATCAAATAATCATCATGGAAGTGGTTGAAAAGGGAGAAATAGTTGGAGGCCTAAAGTTATGAAGAATCATATTTTAGAAAGAGGATATCTAAAGTTAAGGAAGGCCACAAGTTAAGGAAAGGAGTTATTGTAGAATGTATGGTGCCTATGTTTAAACAAGAAAAGGAGTGTATGCCCCTTAATGATAGGATTCAAGATTAAATCTGTAGGGATAATTAGTTTTTCCCCTTTTGTCTGTAATTGGTTTTGGTCTTTTAGGCTCAAATTTTTAAGTAATTACATATAGTTACTTTTTAATTGCTTAGAATTTGTAAATCCAGCAACTGTTCTATATAGTGTTTTATGATGGTATTTGTGTAATTGTAATTAACCATCTGGACTGAGGACTCTATCAATGCTAATGTACTGCATATTTGTTCATCTTTCTTCTGATCCTTGTGTTCATTTTTTATCTTTGTATATTTAGTTCTATTGGAAATTATGTTATGCATATTGTCGTCTTGCATTTTGCATAGGGAATGATTTTTGGGCTTGTGCTTTAAACTTTTGGTTCTACATATGGATTATCTTTTAATCAAGTAACTCTCTTTTTTCCATGTGCAGCCCTGGATTTTTATGGTGCACTGAGATCCAGGACATATGATCAGTCGATCTCCAAGGTCCCTATCTTTAAGTAGTATTTGGATGACTAATTTGAACAATAGCTTGTCTAGTCATGGATGACATGGTCATCAAGTTCTAAACATCATTGATTAGAGAGTAAGCTGAAGATAAATTGACTTAGTTTGTTCTTTCCAAACCATGATGATTTCAGGAGCATCATGCATCATTGAAGACAATAATTGATTGATGTTGAGTTAAAGGATTATGTTGGTGCATACGAACCCTTGGGGAGCTATCATTATTAAAATAAAAGTCCTTGTACAACTATTTGCACATGCATGCATACACCCCCACCCACCAAAAAAATCATGCTGCAAGTACAACCAGATTCATCTTAAGAGACAGAGGAGCAAATGATCAGATCACCTGTCTTCCATTCTCTTTGTATCACCACCAGCACCACTCTTGTTGCCATCAATACCAATCTTGGACCATGGAAGATGGGGAGAAGTCATAATAGTTGATTGCTCCATAACATCATTACATATTCTATTGCTTTTCAGAATACATGTGCTTTCTTACTGTCACTGATTGGGCACTTATTGTGGAATATTAAAATAAGTCATGACATTGTAATCTCAAATGTTCTTATTGTTGTTGTCATAATGCAGATGTTTAAATGCCTATGTTGTTGCTTAAATTATTGTGTTGCTTAAGCACTATAAATTTAAATATTAACTTCCACTTTACCATTTGAACATTTTCTTAGATGTTTTTGACAAATCTACAATGGCCTTTTTTGTATAAGTGAGATTAGTTTGGTGTGTGAAACAAAAATTTCCTAGATATACATTTATGTATATATGTGTACATCTATGTATATTATCTATTATAATCTTTTATCATTGAAAGACCATGATGCATTTTTTTATTGTTTTGTATGTTGCTTCTTTCCAAGGTGAAGGCATTACATAAGCTAGATGATGTTTCATATATCTCAACCATGCTAAGATGAGAGTAAAGTAATCTTTTACGTTATTCTCATGATAAGCTCATCATCTAGATCTCTATTTGAAGGAATGTCTTTCTTCCTTCCCTGTATCTATTCTTGATCTCTTATAGTTTTCTTTATTTCATCTTTAGATGTTCACTTTGCTGTATACTTTCATTCTCAACCATCACAACCAAAAATAATACTATTGCTACTACTACGATGAGCATGTCCGTTTGTTTTTTAAAAAATGGTACTTACTAATATTTATCTTGTTGCACTCCTAGAGTTGATAGTAACCAATAAAATTATGCTCTTATTGACTAAGATATATTCCAATTTATTTTGTTCGATATCTTGCTAGTTGTTGACTGTTTAATATAAAACATTAGGTGTTTATGATCTTGTTGAATGTACAAACCGTTTAAATGCCTAACAATTGAAGACTGCTTCATGACCGGTTGAGCATTTTGAGATGTCTCACTGCTAGTCAAGTTCATGATGGATATATGAGATCAAGAAACCATGATCAAGATCTCTTCATCAGTATATGAGAAATTCCACTGTTAAGAACTTGATAACTGCTTGTGCATTTTGATGGATCTTGAGCATGATGATATTTTCTAATCAAGTGGTCATTCCAGTTCAGAAGTATAAAGGTTTCAGTCTAACATTTCTTTTCTTCTCATTGATTTAGTTTGCTACTGTGCTTTGTTTCTACATGAAATTTGTACATCCTATTAATATTCCATTATCATTAGCCTTATGGTAGGCATTATCATCTGTGCTATGTGATTATTTAATAGTGCGCATTATGTTGTAGTGGATAAGTGATATTGGTGGATATGAAAATCTTGGTGAGAAACTTCTAAAGGGAAGGAAAAGCAGCAAGCTTCCTACATTTATTCCTCCTAAGGTATGAACTTGTTCCATCACTCTCATTTGTGTTATTATTATTTTTTTTTGGCAATGTATACAATCTGTCCTTTATTTTTCACATTTACTAGCTGTCACCTAAGTATACTGCTGTACCCAGACAAACAAATTAAATTTTCCATGTTTCAATTTATCCTCAGTAGGAGCAGAATGTGCAGGGAGGTTGAATGTGGCATGAAATAAGCCATAGGGAGTAGGGACTGATACAATTCATACCATAAACAAGTTATACAGGTTTTATATAAGCATACAACCAAAGACAAACCATGATTTAGTACACAACTTTGTAGCTGCCCACCACACGCACACACAATTAACCCCCAGGCCACCGCATAAGGCACACCAGGGGAGAGAAAATGCCTAAATGAGGCACCCATTCGATGTTTGTCCTTACTGCTAGAACAAGCAAATATCTTGCTTCCCTCTCTTAAGGAGGTGAGGAACCTCAGAAGAGAGACATTTAGGCTTGAAATAGAATTATAGGAGTAATAGCTCCAACATCATATTTGATTGGAACGTGGATGAAGAGAAGTGGTGCAAGCAAATGTTGATGGTCGATGCCTCGAAGGTGGCAGAAAAAGGGAGTTGTGTAATGAACGTATGGCAATGTAATTACGAATCAAGTCACCCCAGGAACTTGCACAATATTAAATCCAAAATGTTTCCTATGATGACCTTTTAATATTAAAAACTTCTGCATCACATTGGTTCTAAATTTTATGTTGCTTCAAAGATCCTATTGGTGACAGTGGAAGCATCATTACTAATGATAATGGTATAATGATTAATGAGTACATAGCAGGATCACAGTGTTGCGAGTTGAACACCAAGAGGATATAATTGTGATAGTTCACATTGAGATCAAGACAAAAGATAGTACTGTGTAATTGCTCAAAAGGGAAACGTGTTGGGCTCTAGAGTATTAGGTGGCTGCTGCATGCGGTCCTTTCACAAAAATGATGATTTTTCACACACAGATAATAGAAATGTAATGCAAGAAAAGGATTGAGTTCATATTAGGGTTAGGTTTTATATTTGGTGATTACGTTGCTGCATTGCAAGGGTTAGCAAACCATTATTTGCTTGAATTCTGAAATTTTCTAAGGGTAGGATTAACTATGTGCTTTCAAGAATTTGGTCCAAGGGTTCTTCAGAAAGGTGTTAAAAGTATTATGTAGATCTAGAATTAACAATACTAACCAACAAATGAAGATGACAGGAAGAAGAAAAATAATTTGTGGAAGAACTTATGAATCATCACAAATTGTTTAGCACCTTCATTCTAGAGGTTGCACATGGAGAAAATGATAGCATCTTGGCTTTTGTTTAAATTTGGAATTGAACTCATCACACTGATTACGAGAACATGAAAACCAGTCCTCAAACTCGGTTCCAATGGCTTGACTTTTTCGAGATATAGCTCATCAATCTTGGCCTCCATTAAGAACATCCTACTGAAAAAAGATTATATCTCAAACGAACTTACGGAACTTGTGTGACTTGTGGAAAAGTACATGACTGAAAACAGTCATGACAGACTAAAAATCTACATGATGAAGAACTAAAAAGACTAACATGCCAGTTCATTTCCATCTCTGAATATGCAAACAATAGCATCTAGCCCTGTCACAAACTCTCTGCTGAACCTCTTAGAACTAACTTATCATGAACCACATCTGGAGTTAACAGCTTTTATTTAACAGAATGACTGATTAACTTCATTTTCTTGGAACAGCAAACAGTGGAGGCTTTGCTCGAATCGGGACATTCTCTTGTCAAGGAGCAACAGTTAATAATGAATTCCAGACTCTCAAAGGAATACATGAAAATATAGATGACTAGTTAAGGTCATACAGCACAAATGAGCTGTTGTGATACCAGCTGCTGTTGGTGCTACTACTTGTAGAGGTTGGTACGGAAGAATCAGTTGATTTTGTTCACAAGCCTGTGGTTACTATGTAACTTATACATGACCAGTTCTACTCATCATTATTGACGATTGTAATGCAATACTAATATTCTCTTTCTCTCAAATCTCTGTAGGATCTCTTTGTGTCCCTGTATTTTGGAAAATGGACGCAGGAAGCAATATCGGAAATGGAAGCAGAAAGAAATCCTAGGACAGGTTCGGCAGGAATGGAAAACATTTCTTGCATTCCCTGTTACGAGATTGTAAATGCTGATAATGGCAAGCAGATAGTTACTTAATTATGATTATTCTGATTTACGTTGCTCTTAAATTTTTCTCATTCAATGTGTAACTGATAAGTAACTAATATATTGAGCGCCGACCACCCGAGAGATCAACAAAGAACCAATCCGAGGGCTAAAACCCTGGATATTGGATCAGGATGAAAGGAAAGCTACCAAAAAAAAAATCCTAGAAAAATAAAGAATAAATAAATAAAGAGAGAGAGAGTGTGTGCGTCCATCACTAATGGAAGCAACAGACCCAATGCAAGAACTGTGATGTTACTCTAAAGCTTTAATTTTAAAGATTAGCGTATAAATTTCCTATGGTATAACTGTATTAACTTTAGGCTTTTCTTGACGGCAAAAAATAAATAATTGGATTTAAGAATTTTAACCACAGGTAAAAATATAAAATAAATATAAAGAATAAAGACAAGCCGATTTTTATGCGTTTTTGGGTTTTATTCGACGGATGGCAGGACGGTGTACTGGCCCACAGGAACAACGAATCTTGACTCTGAGAAAATGACTCAAATTTAGAGGTGGCAATCGGATCGAGTCGGATCATAAACGGATCGAGTCATAAATAGGTCGGATCAGAAAATAATCAATCTAAATTTGATCTATTTATTAAACAGATTAAAATTTAAATCTGAATTCGATCTGTTTAATAAACAGATAATTCGATTCATTTAATTATTTATTAAATAGATTAAATTATATTAAATGGATTAAATAGGTTAAACAGGTCAAGTTAAATGGATTAAAATAGATTAAATATGTTTTAAACAGATTAAATGGGTCTTAAATGGATTAAACAGGTTAAACATGTTGGGTTAAATGAGTCAGAAATAGGTTAAATGGATTATCTAATTTAATCTGATATGAATATTAAACAGATTAAACGGATCAGATATCTAAAATCTATATCCGATTCAATTATTAAACGGATTAAACGGATCGATCCGGTTATGATCCAAACTCATTTAGTCTAAATCTAAACTTATTTATGGTGGGTCGAATATGGATCGGATTAAGGGATCGGACTATATTTTGTCAGCTATATTTTGTCAGTCCTATTCGGGTTGTTTGCTAGATGTTTGGCTGGTTGATCGTGCTGCGGTAGAGCTAATGATAGGGCAAGAGGTGAGGGGTGTAAGGTTTTTTTTTCTTTTTTTTCATTGCAAACAGGAGGGCCGTTTTCCATCATTACAAACAAGAGGGCCGGTAAATGAATCAGATATCTAAAATCTATATTCGATCCAATTATTAAACGGATCGATCCATTTATGATCCAAATCCGTTTAGCCTAAATCCAAATCTGTTTATGGCGGGTCAAACACGGATCGGATTGACAGATTGGGTCATATTTGTCAGTCCTATTCGGATTGTCTGCTAGATGCTTGGCTGGTTTGACCATGCTGCGGTGGAGCTGATGATAGGGCGAGAGATGAGAGGGTGAAGGTTTTCTTTTCTTCTTTTTTTTTTTTTCATTGCCAATAGGAGGGTCGTTTTCCATCATGGAGATAGATTAGGGGTAGAGCTAGAATTGGACTCGGCCAGCTCAACTTTGGGTAAGGCTAGTGTCCGAAACAGTTTGGGCCAAAGTTGGATTCAATTATAGGATCCATTTGTCTTTGAGTCAAATTCGAGTATACTTTTGGTCTGATTCAGATCTAGCTTTAATTCGAGTCTAAATTTGAGTTCGATCAACAGTCCAAACATCTGATCGAAGTTTAATTCCGAACTACATGATTTTAGCCATTTAGGATGAGTCATGAGTTAATCCGATCTTTAATCAATTGGTCAGTTAGCTAATTGGTTTAATTCAAGCAAATCTTGATGTCTCAAATAGTCTTACTCCAAATATCTGAAAGAATATTTTTGAACTTTTAGATTGTTGTTTGCTTTCCTTATTCATATATTATCCTTTCATTTTTGTAGGTTTGGATCAATCCAATATTTGATTCAATAAGTAATTCAGGTCGGATTTGGATCTGAATTTTTAAAAAGTGAAAGACTTTATGCACCTTATATAGTTTAATAAACTTGATATGGAGCGCACCATCCAACCACATTGGAGCATGTAGCCATCGCTTTTCAATGCGTATTTAATAGCGTATTTAATATCTGCAGTTCTGTTTTTCTTTAAAATTTAATGATAAAGGTATCTCTCTTATTCTAAAAAATTACATCTTATGATCATATTATGACATCCTGCGGTCAAATTATGACTTTCTGCACACAAAAAGTCATAATTTTTTCAGAAGTTATAAAGAATAAGATATTTTAGTCATTGAAAATTTATAAATTTTAATAATGAAAAAATTTCTTCCTTCGTTATGACATCCTGCGGTCAAATTATAATTTAACCGCAGGATGTCATAATATGGTCACAGAATATGATAATTTTTCAGAAGAAGGGAAGTATTTTCATCATTCAAAAAAAATGGAACTGCATACATTAAATGCGTGTTGAAAAGTGATGGCTATGTGATCCAATTAGATGGGATGGTATATTTTTTCTATATTGTAGGTGGTGTACAAAGAATTATTTTTCAAAAAATTTGGGATTTAAATTTGATCAAAATTTGAAAAAATATTTTAGACCGGCCCGGATACGATGGTGTGAATCAAATTATTGTATTTAATCCTTTGCTCCTGGTGGCGGGAAAAACTTCCCTTGGAAAGTTGGAAGGCATACGGCAACGCGGGGGAACAAGGTAGCGTAAAAAAAACTCCTCGCGGAAGCTTGCGACATAAATTTATGATGGATTAGAATTGGGATCTGGGGTCGTTGTCGGGATTTTTAACCGTAAAGAAATTGATGGGCACAAAAGTTTCTAAGATAACTCGAAGCAAAGAATAAAGAAAGGTTTGGAGATAAAGGGTGGATTTAAGTTTATAAATTTTAGTTGGAAGGGAAGCTGGACGTCTCCCGGGCATCGGACAAAGAGGCTAGGATACTGAAGGACGGAAGTAAGGTATCGGTTAGTTCAGTTTATGAGGAGGCATGACTGGATCGGCGGCCAGAATAGAAGATTTTAAAAGGCAATGTTTGGCTTTGATTGGTCATAAATGTGAGGGACGTGTTCAGCTTGATGGAAGGAGGTTGGTACTGCAAAAGGTATATGGTTAAGGTTGAGATGTGCATCAATTAGGAGAAAAAATCGTAGATACGTGGAATAATACTAGTGTTAATATGGCGGACTCATGCTTTAAGGAGTGGTTGGGATTGGGATGTGTGTATGGTCATTGATGCGGAGAATATTCTGCCTAATCTTAGTTCCCACCAAAGCCAAATTAGGATGGCCGATCTTTCCACCTCGGCCATGGACGACCTAAAGCTACGATTGCATCAGTCTGTAATGCTCGGTGACAGTTACGCCTACATCCACTTCTTATGATGCAGATAGGATGCTCAGGACCGCTAGACGACATCTTGTCCTAGCCACGTGTTAACTGTGGGGCACGATCAACATAAGCAATTGTTGTGGAGATGGCTGCCGTCCATCACAAAAATAGCCATCGACCTTCCTTATAAATAGGGGAGGCAGGGGACCCCTAGTAAGTTGGAAGCCCTTCTAGCTTCCTCATCGTCACTTATTTTTTTTTTTATCATTTTCTGATCTCTACTTATCTTGAGCATCGAACGATCCTTGCTAGAAAATCTTCAACCAAAGATTTTTTTGTAGGTCAAATGTTTACTCAAGAGCTTTAGGCTAGAGGTGGTAATCAAATCGGATCGGGTCATAAATGGATCGGATAAAAAATATCTAAATCTGAATTTGACCTATTTAATAAATAGATCAGATATTGAAATATGAATCCGATCCATTTAATAAACAAGTTATCCGATCTGACCTATATAATTTATTTATATTTATAATTCAGTTAAAAAAAAATAATTTGTGCCTTTATGATCCATTTAAAAAATAAAAATCTGTTCTCAGGCTTACGACCTCTAATGAGATGAAAAGAGGGAGACACAGAATCACCTTGAAACCATCGAAGAGGGAAATCTCTTCGTTGTCGTCCTCTTCTGCACTCTTCTCAACCGAGGGCCACAAGCCATTGCCTTTCCAAATGGGAGACAATCACAGGAGAAGAATTAAAAGTGGGCCTTTTCCAATCATCTGATTTGCCATCAAATACGAAGACTAACAGAGGCCAAGATCGCATGAAAGTGGGCTCGCCATCACCGCTGCTTCAACAGACGTGCATACAGAAGGAATAAAAAATGGAGAAGGATAGTGTTCAAAGTTCAAGAATCATCATTGCCGCATTCTCAGCCCAACCGCCCCTCCGCCTGATGATCTTGGCCCGACCACCCCTCCGCCCGATGCTCTCGACCCGATCGCCCACTGCCTCGCCTGCATCGCCGCATTCTCAGCCTGAACACACTCTCGCCGCCTCCAGACTCTAGCTCTGCCCGACCACGCCCTCAGTCGCCTCCAGTCCTCCACCCCATCGAGATCTCGATCGCCTCAGCTCCTTTGCTTTCAGCAAGTCTCCGGAACAGTGACGGTGCGAAGAAGAAGGAAGGGAGGGCCGAGGGAAGAGAAAAAAAGCCTAGTGAGGCTGCGGGATGGGAAACTTGGGCTCGGGCACAAAATCAAGAGGTAGTGTGGCGTGTTATCGACCATGGGATGTCACGCGGTCCAATTGCCTATAGGGGCGGGCGGACGAATTTGAGAAAAATGAGCATGCTCCACACCACAGGCCCACATAGGAGAAGACCATTAGCCTATTATCCAATGGCCCAATTCATAATTAATCCAAAATTTATACAGATTAAACGGATCAAACAGTTTAGATATATAAAATATAAATCCGACCCAAATAATAAACAAATTAAATGGATCGATCTGTTTATGATCCGAATCTGTTTAGTCCAAATCTAAGTCTGTTAATGATAAGTCGAATACAAATCAAATTGGCGGATCGGATCATATTTTGCCGCCCCTACTTTAGGCACTCCATCAATTTTAGCTCACCTCAGTCCAATGGACCTCAATCTTGCCTCAGAGATCAACAACAATAGTTATGATTGGATTTGATAAAGATCTTAATAAAAGGAAGATTGAAATGGAAATATGGTGATAATTTTTTATAATATTTGGATGCGTATCTTTAATCTTGACTTTATTTTTTGAGAATATTCATCTTGACTTTGTTGTATACGTTAGTTGGATCAATATCCACATTTTCTGTGTGTCCATCTAGGTGGGTGTTTTGTTGGACAATTAACAAGTGTTGGGAAAAAGCAAGTTTCCAATTGGAGGTTAGGGTAAAAACAATGCTGCCTTAAGCCTATTGGGTTCGAGTTTTATCTACGAAAGAGTTACTGTAAAGAGTTAAGCCATGTTTGATTGGGGTCATGAAAAGATAGATGGATGGGATTGGAAAGATGAATCGTCTCTATCCACCGTTTGATTTAAAAATTATAGAAAGAATAGATAAAAA